>DWHP01005059.1:0-12163 GCA_018247895.1 Parnassius honrathi
AGCAAATGGCGGCCGTCTAGCGTCTAACAATTCCGGTTTAACTCGAGTTCTCGCGGGTTCAATCTTTCTCCGCGACGTGGCGCTGGGTTCCGAATCTGACAACCAACTGTACTGCACTCTGGCGCAAACTCAACTCTAAGCGCGATCTCGATCCCGATAAGGATTTCTCCCTCCGCGCGCCCACTATCACCGGCCCGGCAACATCGAGCGCGAACAGTACCCTTTCACATCTGTCCACACAAGTTCAGCTGGGCTAAGCTCACAGTGATAAGGAGGTAACCTTATCACTGTGATGCCTATCTTTTTTTTAATAGAAGAGGGAGCGAACGAGCATACGGTTCACCTGATTTTAAGTGACTACCGCCGCCCATAAACATCTGCAACACCAGAGGAATTGCAAGCCCTTCAAAAAGGAGTAAGTTCTTTTCTTGAAGGTATTTTATGGGAATCTCTATACAAGCCTAATACGCGATATACAGTGCTCTCTCCTGAGATCTTTGAAACCATTTCTACCACTTTAACGTTTGAAGGATTCACGTCTTCAGGTCAGGTGTTTTTTGACATATTTGCATATGTAGGAAGGTAGTTAAATATAATTAATTTACAATTATAAAATTACACGAAACAAGGGTAATCAACTATAAATTGTACTGAGACTAATTTAATAGCTGAGAATAATGATTAATTCGTTTCCACGAATTAATTATCCGAATAGTCGGGGATGAGCTAGTAGTGGGATACAACAAGTGCACCGTGCTACGCCAGCGCCAAGACTGCCTTAACGGCGGCCGCTTCGTCCGTTTTATACAATCGAGACAAGTAGCTACACTAGCGCCACTGCAGGTGTAATGCGCAGGTATGTGGTGCACGTGTTGTTTACAATAATTCCTACTACCTACAGAGGTGCCGCTGCACGTGCAATACATACCGACATATACATTAATGACGATCTCTTGTTCCCCGACCGACAAAGTGGTAGGTTTTCTCTTTTTTACTAGTGACGTTAAAGGTACTCCAGAAGATGCGCCTGTAAATAAAAGACAAAAATATACTACCATAGTACTACACAACATAAATGAATATTGTTTTAGAAAATAAATACCACATGGTCACATAAAAAGAGCGCTTTAAGAAATGGAAAGGCTACGTCGTTCTATTTTTACGTATTTATACGTACCTGCTACGTTTATTATGAGTCGGCGACGTCTCTTTCCACTTGACGTTGAAGGACCGGTCCTTCACCACATTCTCCTGAACTCTTGTCGATTTAGTAACGACCGACACAGTAAAACTAATATAACAGATTCGACAACAAAAACTTAACGATATAACAAATTTAACAGTAAAAACTCAACTATATAAACAATGCAGTGAATGCTATGATTACCCGAGACGTACACACGTAAGCGCTATCCGAACACGAATGAAAACAAAATGGCGGGCCGGCCCGAAGAAGATGACGCATCTCTGGTTGCCATTGTCACGTTTCTTTGAGAACGAACTGACGTAACGGCCGTTTTGTTTAATTTAAAGGGATAAATTTGCAAAAGCTCAATATAGTGACTATATTGATACAATAATTTTATAAATGAAACTGTTATTAAATGAATTGCTGCGTTACTTACCGTAAATTAAAATATAAAATATAACACATTTTTCGCGATGTACCGTGAGATTTTACGATGTTTGTAGGAACCACAGACGATATTATTTAAGAAACAAAAGAACAAAACATATGTGCTGACATAGAAGTGTGAATATTGTTATCACATCTAAATTGAGATTTTGTAAGTTACGCCTTTTGACACTCGGCTCATATCTGAGGCCATTGTCCGTTTTTGTCAATCGATTTGGTAACATATTTTCTTTCAAATTTTTCGTTACGAAATCGAGTACGAATTGTGTGCATTTCATCGAGCTTATTTCCACTTATTTTTTTCACTCGAGCGCGCATGCCAACGGATGGTTAGGGTTTTTGACACCCTGATCTACATAAAATCAAAGCTTGGGTTGAAATGTAATTTTATTACTTATTTCTTTCTGATCTATTCAAATTTGTATGTTTTCTTCTTCTCTACAGAAATCAGAACATTTTTCTAGTTAAATGTTATAAACTCGCGAATTCTATTTGTTAAAAATTGTTATTTTCTTGTGATAATTTGTGGTGTATCAAATTTGATGTTATGGCCGTAGCGGTTTGACTTCCTATAAATACTATATCCATAATATAGTGCTACCACGCGATGTTATTTGCTCCGAATTCACTCTAAGCTGTTTAAAAGTTTATGTGAAATTTATTTATAACTAACAACATTTGAGTCGTTTTGTCCATAAATATAATTGTTTATAGAATAAGGCGACAAACAAACACACAGTACATCTGATAGTAAGTGAATGCTGGAGCCCATGGATATTCTACAACTATCCTCGATTTAGTATCAAAATGCACATACATTGTCATCCCTGGGGACTATGATGGAATGCCTTGTTTCCAGTAGTGTCTCCTGTTCTACACTCACTATACGAAACACTGCAGCATTAGGCTGCTATTTTCGCTGGTAGTTTGTGTTAGTGCTTCCCCGGTCAAGCCGACCCATTCGTGCTATAACCAGTATGGATCTACCACATATCAATATTTTAAAATAACTTGTTATATTTGTTAATAACTTGACTGCACGTTACTGATTCTTGCATAACTATGAACCATCGTCTCGACATAACAAATAAGATTGTGTATATTCACACATTGATTTTATATATTAACTTTAATAAATTTGTGAATACTATTACTATGTATTTTGATCAGTCAAGTTGTTTTGAATTTACACGATAACTAAAACAGACGCAGTAACGATAATATTATTCAAAAAGGTTTTGACACGGCTCTGTATTTATTTAATAACTTGTTTTTTTTTTGTGTCAACAGGGCGTTGTTTTTTAGCAAATTTTCTTATTACACAACCGTTCTACTGCCGTGTACTGTGAGCGGTCTCGCCGTGTATTTCGAGCCTCCATATCGAAGAGTTTTGGTCGTCAATCTGTTTGTCAATTTGGTGAGATTTATATAAGTTTTACATTCATCATTTCCAAATATTCCATTAAAAATGAATTACGATTATTTCCTAATAAATTTTTGCATTTTTAAAATTAATTGTAAGGGCGACAAACGGACAAAGTCCGGGTCATGTGGGCCTATGTCCATAAACACCTACGTCCATCCTCGATTAAGAATTAAAATGCACATCATAATAAAAGAAGATTTGGGAGTTTTGGCGGGAACTTGATTGTCGGCGGATTTCTGCTCCTATTTTATCCTTTTTTGAGTGGAATTTCATACGTAACCTATTAGTGGAAACGAAGAAACGAGTAGTCTTTAGTATAAACCTTCTAATGATATAAATCTCAGGATATTTTGTCCGTTATGGCGCTTTAAGAATTTGACGTACCTACTGTCGTCATTGACCGTCCACTGGATTAAGATGTCGTCAAAATCACCCAAAAACTTCGCAATGAGCATATTGTGAGTGAGTTTTTTTTAATATACCTCATTTTTAGATTACCTAATTTTTAAATTATCTCATTACCAGTGAAAAAGCCTCTCGTTTTCGTTACACATGATTGGAATCACGGCGGTCAGAGCCGTGATGACTAACATACTACAACCAGACTTGAAAACCAAAATGTTCCAGTCGCTTCGGCATAAAATAATCTGGTACGTAGGTCACTCAATAACTTTTGAGATGCTCGAAATTTAAAAATGGAACGCACCCGTGTTATATGTTTCCAAAAAGCAAATTTATTTAAAAATAGAACTCCGTAAGCCAATTGCTAAAGAAGAAAACAGAGTTCTATTAATTTTCCTGCAACACTTTCCGCGCTTTTCATTTAAAACGATGGATCTTAACCGTGAACATTTGTGCGCTATGATCTATTATGATTTAAAATTTGGTTTAACCGAACAATTAAGTTTACAACGGTTACAATCAGCATTAGGGGACTGAGCTCTATCACGCGCAACTATTTTTAGGTGATTTGTTGAACTCAAATGGGGTTAAATTAACCTTAAAGATGACCAAAGAACGGGGGCCTGCAAACAGCAGTAACGGCAGTAAATGTATGGACTACTGAAATGTTGATGCGCGAAGACCCACGAATCACATATACGGACATCGAAAAATTTGTAGGCATTAGTTCGGGGAGCATCCATACCATCCTACATCAACGTTTTGGAGAGAAGAAGCTTTGTTGTCGATGGATCCCTCGTTTGCTCTCCGAAAGTGAAAAACAGACTTGTGTGGATTGGTGCCATGAAATGCGCCTACGTTTTGAAAACGCGGCACCTAGGCCTGTTTCAGAAATCGTTACTGGTGACGAGACATGGATCTATCAATATGATCCGGAAAATGAAAGACAATAATCAGTACGGGTCTACTCAGAAGGACAGTTACCGACAAAACTGCAAAGACCTCGCAACGTCCGCAAAAAAATGGTGGCTAGATTTTTTTTCGCGTAGCGGACATTTGTCGACGTCAATGCTGGAAAATTGTAGGTCAGTCAATTCTGAACGGAATACTACAGTTGCATTACCACAGCTTTTCAAGCTGTGCGGGAGAGAACGGGCGGGCTTCGGGGAATCATACTGCATCACGATAACGCGTCTTCACATACCTCCCTTAGAACAAAAGCATTTATTGAAGAATCTGGTGTTGAAACTCAACGTTGAAGTCACCCCCCCTACAGCCCTGACTTAGCTCCTTGTCATTTCTTTTTGTTCCCAAGAGTCAAACAAAAAATAAAAGGCAAGTTTTTTTTCAAGAAGCCGTGGCTGCCTACGAAGAAACGGTTCAACACTGATCAAAACTGGCAAAAGTGTTTTCAGAGGTGGTTTAGGCGAATGGAAGTTTGTATAGAGCATGATGGAGAATATTTTGAAAAGACGTAAAATAAATATTAATAGTATCTAGAATACTTTTTGTATATCTCAAAATTTATTGAGTGTCCTACATACAACGGGAACGGCCCATTTCCAGCTGTGAAATTTATGGGCCGATGAAGAAGTGGACAAAAATTTTGGTTCCATCTGACATTTAAAACCTTTGATCATTTATATTATTGATCGAAGTTTAAAACAAAAGACCCGCGACGTAACAGCCGGTTGAGTTAACACTGTCATGCGGTCATTATTAATAGCTCATACGTAATGTCATTTAGCCCAAGATATCCGAAGTGTGTATATTGAAAACAAACATTAACTTTGAATAATTCCCGTCCTATATAATACAGTAGTACTATATTTTATAGTATAGTATACAAGCTGTAACACCCCATTTTGCCCCCTCAGTAGTTGAATTATATAATACATATAATGTACAACTCAAGTTGCCATTCCTATAGCCAATAGCGAGAGGAACGGGGGGAATTACTTGAGGACACTGATTCTTACCAAGCATTATTCGTGAGGTTATTGATTAAAAGACATCCTAATTTCAATAGTACCATCTACTTAGAATCCTTTAATATTAATAAAATTAAATCCCAGCCCAAGCATAGATTAACCCCAACACCTCTGTCCCCCTGACATCATGCAAATTGAGTACCGTGTGAAGTACTTAAAACGTCTGGGTAATATAAAAATAAGTTAATTAAACTTCATAAAACCCGTAATAATTAGTAATTCATTCAAAGCGTATTATTGTTATAAATATGAGAAAAGGTATGCATTGCTGGAAATAGGTCTTTCTTAGAATGATTTTTCAATACTCAACATGTATGCTGGGCAAGTTGGGTGAGCGCAGAGCCAAAACCCGTGCACTGGTATTTCTTCCCATCACCAATATTTGTTCAGGGTTTCTTGGAAAGATTCGCCGTCATTAGTCAGTCGCCAGAACCATACCCGTCAATCAGCGGGCGAGTGCAGAGAGTTTGGTTCTTGGAGAGAAAATGTGCATAATCCTTCTATAGTGTAGAATGAGACTTACTCAGCACGGCATGTAGCGTAAATGTTTTCCTTTTTTTTATAATTTTCTCTCATTGGTTTAAATACTTGCAAATATTAAGTCGATTAATTTAATGGTAAAAAAGAAAGTAAGGTCTAGTTAGTAGCGTCGACGGAATAACTACGCTGCGGGAATGTTACTGTAGCAGAATGCTAAGTCGTCTTTCTCTTTTCTTTGCTGCAATCAAAAAAATAAATAATTTTATTCATTATTATAAATACTTTATTTATGTATATTTTAACGATAACTTTCGTCAATGCATATAAGACTATATATAATATAAGAGTTATCAAGTTATCTAATGTAAATAATTGAAAATTAAGTGCACAGTGAGATTTTTATATCTATTTGATGGAATAGCTTGTGGCATCGTTAATTTGATGTCTAATTATTAGGTAGATATGATCAACAACCACGCAAAGGCTATGTTTCAGTTTTTATGAATTTTATTTAAACAAATACGAGTGCTGTGTATCTCGCTGTGAGATTTCGTCACCGCACGGGAGCAAAAAGTGTACGATTCCTTTGAGGGCAAATGAATTGTTACGGGAAATATTACGTGCTGACTTACCACGTATCCGGTGAAAAGAAATGAAATGAAGTGAATGAAATGTGAAAACCGTTAATACGCATTGAAACTGCGGCATATCTACTCCTTCCTGGCCTCAAAACACCATAGGTAATGGAGCCCTGTGCACAGTAGTGAGACGTATGTAAGCTGCTACTTTACTTCAATGAGACTTATTAATTAGTTTGTGATTTAAGATAGCTTTGACATTTTCAGAGTTCAGACATATTAAGATTTTTGTGACAGTCCTGGTTTCATAGCTCACACGAGTATATGCAAATGAACAGGCACTTGGAAAAAAATCTTCAAATATCAAAGATAACAGATTTTACTTAAACAAAGGTTAATTTTATTTTACTTGTCTAAGGTTGTAATCGAACTTATCCAAACGTAAATTACATAGTACATGAGCAATATTATGTATTATACCATATATTTTAATTGCAATTTGAAGTGTTGATTTACCACGTTCTCGACGGTGAAGGAAGACGGCATATCTGAGATGTTCCCAGTTAAGATGATCGCGCGTTGGGATCAACTTTTTGGGCCAAAAACTCTCTGCGGCTTGTGCCCAGTAGTGACACGTATGTAGATTGCTACTTTTTAGTTTTAATGGGCAATTGTGCTGTTTCTATTTCATTCATATTTTCGGAGATGTTACTTTTTGTTTTCACTCTACCGTAAATATTAATGGTAGCAAAGACCTCATCATATTCATTATTGCAGCCTATCAAAAGTCTAGAACTGAACATAAGCCTCCGCCATAAATTGTCAAATAGGCTGGATATTTGCTATAGATGCCACGCTTGGCAGGCGGGTTGGCAATCGCAGCTTTAATTATTTTGAACGGTTGTCAGGAAGGTGATGTTGCCTACCTCCTGTTTGTTTTCCTCTGTCACCTCTTACGACACACACGAGACGATATGAGGTGGCGGATCCTCTTTCGCCGCCACAGCAAGGCGAACATTTTTCTAGTCCCGTTCATAATATGGTACTTCCCACTTGCTGAGGTGTTTGACGTCTTGATGTCATAGTTAAAGAAGACTACTATCAATTATTAATTAATAATGTTTGTATCTTGAACTCTTCAGTAGTATGCGTGGGTTTGGATTTAATTTTATTAATTATAGGATCCCAAGTAGATGGTAGCATCCAGCCATCTTGTCTTTTGAAATTAGATTGTTATTTAATTTCAATAGCCTTGCGAATTGCGGTGTTCTATTACGAAGATTTTTTGTCTATCAGATTTGATATAATGGTTAGGACGATACTTAACATGTTGACATACTTCAGACTTCCCGGAGCGTCAGTGCTTCACATTAGCGACATGTTCTTTTACGCAGGTTTTTATGGAACTTTAATCCAAAGATGTGTACAAAAACCCGCGTAAACAAAATTCCGTAAAATTAGTTTTATTCCATGCGTAGTATTTATTATTATTCGTTATAGAACTGCATTTATGAAATTTTGAAGTCTACTCGAACGTATCAACATCTATTTTATGGTGCCATTCAATATTAGATTGGACCAACGAATCAAATATATCCAGATATACATCAACTGTCTGTGTAACTTTAAAATCGCAAATGTCATTTATGTTATAAGTTAAGTTATAAGTTTACATTGGGACCGGCACGGCATCAGAAAATGACTCAGACTGCTAACAAAATATGAGACGAGCGCTCTGCGCCGTAACATAATTAATTCACATGGTTTTAACGCTTTTTTAAATACACGCTAAATTACGCAATTCTGACTAAGTCAGAGTAATTCTAAATATCCTTTGGTATTTGAAGCTATAATTTTCCCCTATCAAAACACAAGAGTGTCTACCGTAAGTTGTAAATAGTCCAGCGGTAAACATGCGTTTTCCTCATGTCGACAGGAAAATACCTTATATAGTTTATTTGCGTGGGACGAATTGGTTTTACTGTTCTTCCTAACAGACAACAGAAATAAAATTTACTTAAATTTACCTAAGTCTGTAATTACCATTATTATGGAGATACTTTTGAAAAACAGATGGATTTTTAACGATGTCAGACGAGTTATAACCACGAACCTATTTGTGCTAAAATACAAATGATTAGGTTTCCTGTTGGCTTGTGTTTTGAATTAGCTTTAATTTATTAAGCGTTACGAGCTCGGTCAATATTGTTGATCGATTCATTGTAAATGCGTGTTACTCTTTTTTGAGTAAAAGTTTTAATTCGTTTTGAGGAATTTGCTATCTGATGTAGGAGTTAGTTTCACTGTTGTCGTTACACACGGGCTTAGGTATCACTCTGTGATAATTTATAGAATCAGGTTTTACTTTGCGGAAATCCATTATACTAAAGATATTAAAAGGTACTTTGCAACCATCCGCTCAATAAAATAAAATGATGTCTTACCTACTTTGAAGAGCACCTCCCGCCCTCCCTCAATTGCGTGCACTAATCCCGACACCACTAATCCCACTACCACTACTCCCAACACCACTACTCTAGAAAAGACACACCTTCGACTATAATACGACACGTGTTTCGCCTCTACACGAGGCATCTTCAGGTGTACATCACCTGAAGATCAAAATTAGTCACTTTTTGAGTAGGCTTAATATGTGGCACTTAAATTATACTACACAATCAATAAGTATATAACTAGAAGTAGGTGGTTTATCTCTATAAATAAAGAATTATAGAAATATTAACCGTGCAAAAGGATGTATACAATTAAAAGATAAATGTTTATCCATTTACTGTATACGTTCATGTTTATTACATAGTCTAATTCGTGAAAATAACAATGAAACATTGAGCCGTAAATTTATTCAGGAGTCATGGTGTGCTAGATTATATAAGTATATATTGGATATGCCACAGTTAAAACCAGTTTTTAGATAGAACGCATTTTTCCTAGTTAAAACTAGTTTTTAATTAATGTTTTTATTATAACTAGAATTAACTAATGCTCAAATTGAATATCGGGTGAAACTAGTTCTTACTAGACAAACATGTTTTTCCAAAACGAGTCTGTTAAAATTGTACCGGCCGAGGTTAAACGACCGAGGCTTTGGTTCTGGATTTGATTTTATTGCGTTACTTTGGACTTTGGTTTGCTTACCGGACATGAGAATGAGCGATTATTATAGATAAGATAGGTCGAATCTGTATTAAAACCAAATCAGAACGCCCCGACTTCACGAAGTCTTGTCTGCCCTACCCCTAGAGTGTTTTTGCTAAGCCGTAGGCGCGGAGGGAGAGCAACTCCCGCTCGCTGTAGCAAATCGCAGGCATTTGTGCGAGCCGAAGGGGCTGAGATTGGTCGCGGAAGGCGACTAATAAGCCGAAACTGCGTAGGTGAGCATGGGTGCCTGTGATTTAGTACGCAAGGGCGAAGAGACTGCACTTCCCGCAGTGCCGAAGCCATAAAATATAGTACCATCGTTATCGATACAGCTGTAGGTAGGCTTAGATAGTGTTTATCTTTTAAGTTCTACACGTTCTATAATTGTTAAAAAGATTTGTAATTTTATTATTGATATATTATATTGAGAGCGTTCTTTATCTATTTAAAGGGGAATGCAGTCATTATTTAAATAAAAAAATAATTAATAGGTAGGAGTTAGAAAGGAGTCCAAATTAGAAGCTACTAACCAGGTAGTTGTGTGACCACTGAGCCACACTATTTTTGAAACAAACGTTTGTGTTACACGTGTAAGTGTAATTAGTCGCGCGTGGAACTACTGACTTAATATTTTTCTACGTGTTAGAGTCGCGCTGCGGCTATTTTATGACTTTGGCACGAATGGGTCGGCTCGCCTGGGGTAGGACCACGCACTCACAGAATACCAGCGTAAAATGTCAGCTTAGTGCTGCTGTGTTTCGGATGGTGAGTGTAGAGAACTGGAGACTTTTCCTGAAAACGAGGCGTTCCATCTTCTTCCTCAGGGGTGATGCATCGCGTTTTGGTTCTTATTCGAGGATAGATGTAGATGACTGGGCCACATCTACTAAATATCAGGTGAACTGTATGCTCCTTTGTCACCCTTATTATATAAAAAATATTTTAACAGGTGTTCGAGTACTGGTTAAGAACATTAGAAATGAAAGGATGGTTGCGGCGTTCTCCCGGCAAGGAAACCTTCATTTTCATGTTGGGCAGTGCTGCCTTCTTCTATCTAATGCGGCTTGAAAGAGAAAACAGCAAGCGAACGCCTTTGTTCTGGTTAGTGTGATTGAAACAAATATATGACTATTTTTATAATATTTAAGTGAAAACGAGCTAACAATCCACCTTATAATGGAATCAGACCAACGAAGAAAGATTGGCAGATCACGTGCATTTTAAGTGACGCCGAATCTATGCTGATATCCTCATTACGAAGTCTATTACGTAAAGACACTGAGCATAGGTCTTTCCATAGCTCGCTGACCGACTTTAAGCTTCTCGATAATATGGGTAAGCTTATGGTTAGAAGCGACTACCATGATCCATATGTCATCTCTAGAAACACACACTGCCTTTAGCGACTTGATTAAATTATAGTGTTTGTACTTTTTTGTTAATTTTATAATTTAGGATAAAAATATTTTTATTATAATTTTGTTTTAAAAAGGTTCTTTACACCACCACGCGTTTCGAAGGAAGTCGGAGAACCTGTGAAAGGCTTCAAAGGCAGAAGTCCGGCGTGTCCTCATAAAGGCAACTGTATTAATTACGTTTTAAAAGTAAGTATTAGTATAACTGCTTACAAATGGTAGTGCTCACATACTAAGCGGATTTTTATCTGGGTTAGGCGACCGAGACATAGAGCCGACTCTGTTGAAGCACTGGTAGACTACGTGTAACTCTTACCATGGAAACATGTCAGCTTTTTCTTTGAATACCAACCTTAGGATACACGCGCATCGAAGCTAATGTCATCGGTCGGTCTTGAATTTGTTGCGCATGGAACGTTTGTTTCGCCGAGTGATTAACTTAGCGCGCATATAACAATTTCGTAAGATAAGCGTCCACTAGACGCACCGAGATCCAATATGTATGAATCTGAGTCCACTGGAGGCGGGACGAGGTGAAATCCGTCGGTGGATCGCTCAGCGAACTTATTTTTTCCGTCGCTGCGACCCGGCCTAGCCCCCTAGACTCAATGGACGTGGAACACGATTAACATATTGACGTATTTTATGCAGAGAAATTAATGACAAAAACAAAACTAAGCTAAACTAAATTAAACATACTAAGTTTATGTAGATCTTCATTTAAAATGGTATACGTAAAAGAAGAGACGGGCGGACGTTTGTACAACTATATGTGTGACGGAATCGGTCGATTGCGATCGAGTCGGAATTTTGTGTCTCGTCATTAATTTTAAAACAGGCCGATTTAATTAGTTTATATATAAAACAAATTATTGAAGCTGGCCGATAATTTAGGCGGCCGTGAGTTTAGCTGGCCGATCACTTTAGAGTCTCCAAGCGTGCGTAGTCGCTGCAAAAATATAGGCTGTAACTTCACCATATAAAACTACGCTTCAATTTTAATGGGTTTTTCAACAAGAACTTTGTTTTTCAATTGGGGCAACACCAAAAACATGACAGTTTTGACATTTAGTTTT
>DWHP01005060.1:0-12163 GCA_018247895.1 Parnassius honrathi
ATGTCCCGTTATTGGTTCTTTATAACCGATCTTTGAAAAATAACCTGAAAATGAAATAATTAATGAAAATATTGCATTACTTATATATAAAAATATACAGTCAAATTGTAAAACTCCTTTTCTTCAATCGGCTAAAAATAATGTTCAATGTCTACTTTAGTAAACCTGTTTAATATTAAAATGTCATCAAAATCTGTTTAGCTGTGAACACGATATCACGCACAATACATACACCTTTTCTTTTTTTAAATAGGTTAAAATATTATTCAATATTCACTGACGTATAACCTATTTAATGAAAACATTATCTTCAGAATCAGAAACAGAAACAGAAACTTTTTTTATTCAATATGAATTATAAGTAATACTTATTGAAAGTGATTTTTTTTCATTACCACTGGTTTGAAAAAAAACCTCTGTCCTAACAAGAACCAGTAAGAAACCCAGCGGGACTATTTTTTTTTAATATGACCTTACGGCCATGTATTATATATGATTGTATACAATTAACAACACAAAACAAATTAGAAATAGCTTGGTAGCGATCACCCTTCCCAGGGGTTAATATTATCTATAAATTCCTTAATATTATAATAACCCTTTTTATACAAACTTAGTTTAATAAAGTTTTTGAACTTTGAGTAGGTATGTCAAATTTTGAATAATTTTGTAATTGGTTTACAACTGACTACAATATTGCGAGACATACATACAGTCTAATTGTAAACTTCCTCCCTTTTTTCAGTCGCAAAATACGTACAAAAACATACAGTCAAATTTTTAGCTTGCTCCTTTTTCAGTTGACTAAAATAATATTCAATATTTTAACAAACAACTTACGAAGGCGTAAGCAAACTCTTTCCTTAATTCCCATTGGTGTAGAACGCAGTAAGCTTCTTTAATTAACGCTTTAGCTGCACCTGCTGTCAGCACGACTCTTTACAAAACTCGGACGATCGAGGAAGTGAAGGAATAAAAATGTTGAGAGCATTAAAAGTTTCTTGGCTTGGGGAATTGGGTCTCGCTTGGAGTTGTAAAAGCCTTCAGTGTAGTCCGTGAAATTGGATGTTTGTTCTTGAATAAAAAATCTACTGCAAATAAAAATTTAAGCATTATCGCTCAATAAACAAGTGAAATTAAAAAAAATGTATTAAAAAAGTTTAATATCACACGTTTTCTTCATTGTCATTTGATCCTAAGACATGTTCACAATTTCAAGTCTGGTTCATCGCGAAGTTGGACTAAAATCTATTACTAAATTCGACCCGAACAGACATACACGAAAGCAAGATACTAAAAGCGTGCTAAAAAGTTGATAATTGAATTTTGATAAATAATTATTGCTTGTAGTGTCAGAACTCTTGGTCTTTTTTACGTGGTTGAGCCACGATGCAGAAATATTACGTGTAGCGTTACTTGTAGCTATAAGACAAAATCTGTATCATTCCCATCGCATCTTAAAATAATAAGGCAATTCATTAAAGGAAAGCAGTTTGCATATAAAATCCTGAATCAAGCCGAAGGAGACTCATGACGCATAAACACATTTAATGTTTTCAATCTTAAAACCTCTAAATCAGGATGTGATTTTATAAAATTAATCGCATAAATCTCTATATCTTATTAAGCGAACACAACATAATAATAGAACTTTATCTATGAAATTACCGTGCTGCAGTAGGCCATTTACCATATTAAAATAATTTTTATTTGGTTAGGAATTCTAATTTCAAATTAATTTTATTTTGAAAACATGGAATTCTGTTTTCAAAATTACTAATTTGTTTATTGATTAGCGTTGTGTTTTCATTGCATTTAAATCTTTTTGGCTATCGTAGATTAAGGTTGTAGCACGAATGGATCGGCTCGACGATCCATTCGTGCTACAACTGATCACGTACTCGCAGAATACCGGAGTAAAATCATCATATGGATGCCTGGCGGTTCACTAATATGCGATTATCTAAGAAATTTCTTCGTCGCACAACATCTTTGTGAAGCCTTTTACAACTAGCAAAATTTCAGAACGTATTCGACTTAGAGACTTTCAAGAAATAACCTTACACTTTTTTAAAAGATCGGCAACACGCGTGTAATTCCCACAGTCTTGCAATTATGCATGGGCAGCGGTCGACACCAACCATCACGTGAGCCGCATGATCTTATGTTCCTTCTCGTATAAAAAATGGCAGATTAATGCTGCTGAACAGTACCTCAAACCATTTTTACTGGAACCGAGGCATTCTATCTATCCTCAGGGATGACAACGCATCTGTGATTCTTAATTTAGGATAGATGTAGATGTCTATGGGCCACAGCATCTACTTACGTGCATGTAGAATGTAAACTCGTGTCAGACACCGAGTGTTTAGCACGCAGCGTTGCCTTGTTTTGTTCAGCGACAATGACCACGCTTTTCTGTTACACTGTCCTTAGTAGCTTACCGAACTTTCCTCACTTACGCCTTAGGCTTGCAATTAAGTGCAAATTCAAATTCAAACTCAAATTGTTTACCGCATGTCACATTACAAATTTAAGGTGGTACAATTTTGATAGGTATACATGTGACGCCCTGTAAGGGCATAGCAACACTAGAGGGCTAACTATTTTCGTATTATCGAATTATTAAACATAAATTATAAAATATCATATCATATCAGTGCACATACATAATAACGATACATACATACATATATATATATACACGATAGCGCTTAAATGTACTTACATAATGTTGAAATGTTTTCTTATGTCATGGTAATAAACTATCTTATAACTTATGCATGAGTACTAAGTTAAGAGGCTTTACGGAATTTCCGATAAGGGGTCTGGAAAAACACGCAGTGCCGTAGATCAAAGTACTACGTACCTACAAATAACTTTTTTCATTGTGGAAATATTATGCTATTTTCTTCGGCTTGATAAACTCTCTTACAAATCAGTTTAATATTTATATGTGCTTAATACAATAATTCCATCTATATGGATAGTTGATGGCCTATACAGCCTATAATATTCCACTGCTGAACATAGGCGTCCACCAAATATCGCCCTACAGCAGGGATTTTTAGTTAGTCGGCAAATGCTGTTTTTTATAACCTAGAGTAGCTGTAAGCAAAATACTGCTGATTATCTCTTGTTTTAGTGTCCTTATGTCACCTATTTGGACACACACGGGACGATATACCTCATATAATATAGTCGATATTCTTACACAACCACTAGACGATACATGGTGACAACATTCACACAGTTTTAAATAGATCGGATTATACAGAATACTTTCGAGAGATAGAAGCATTATATTTCATTTTACTTCCGTATGATAATTGACGAGAGTCAGGACCCCCTTTTTTTAGTAGAGGGGGCAAATGAGCATACGGTTCACCCGATATTAAGTGACTACCGCCACCCATGAACATCCGCAACACCTGAGGAATTGCATGTGCGTTGCCGTCCCTTTAGAAAGTAGTAAGACCTTTTATTTAAGGTCCCAAGTTCGTTTCGGTCCGGAAAAATCGCTGATAGTAAACTGTTACACAGAGTGTTCGCACGCGGAAGAAAACTTCTAGTGAAACGTACAGTGGTGGACCGCCAAGAATCCAGATGGTGTGGATGGTATCTGGAGATTTGCCGAGTAGTGCGTTCACGAAATTTGGCGGCTGGAATTAATTCGAACAATTCCACAGAGCACTCCTTGTGATAGATGTGACAAAATACGCAAAGAGATGCAACATCTCTTCGCAGCACTAGTGAATCGAGCCGATCGGAAAGCACTCGGTCTTCGACGATTCTAGCTGCTCTGCGCTGGATTCGGTCAAGTGGAAGGTGCTGGCACTAGAGAGCCCTAGTCCAGAGATGGGAATAGTATTCAATATGCGGCCGAACCTGCGCCTTGTAATGTCGCAGGCGATGTGCCGGCATGAAATATTGTCCCGCTCTGCTGCGCACGCCAAGCTTTTTAGAGGCCAATTTGGCCTTCGCTTCCAAGTGACCACGAAAATGCACGTCACTCGATATGCTGACGCCAAGGATTCTGATACTGGCTGAGGCAACAAGGGGAGTGCCCTGAAACTGAGAGTATACGAAAAAGGGGTACTTTTTAGCGGTTAACGCGCAAACTTTTGTCTTCTGTGGGTTAAATTGGACTAGAATTAGTCGCCCCCAATTCAAGACTTTATTCAGCAAAGACTCGACTTCAGACACAGGTTTGTCCAGGTACTCGGAGATATTTCCTCGAAAAATATCGGCACGGCCGGTGTATTGAGTGCCAATGGTGTCATCTGCATATCAATGAATGTTGCTGGTTTGCAACATAACATTGATGTGCAGAAGAAACAGCGTTGGTGATAGCAAGCAGCCTTGTGAAACACCAGCATTAATAGGCTTGTAATCGGAGCTAGCACCGTCTACAATGACCTTGATGCTCCGATCTGCAAGAAAGCTAGTGATCAAATTGAACAATTTCTCGGGAAGCCCATAAGGAATTTCTCGGGAAGCCCGGAAGGGAGCTTTGAAAGAAGCGCTTTGTGCCAAGTCCGATCGAAGGCCTTCGCAATGTCCATCCTAACGGCCAATGCCTCTCCCTTGGACTCTACTGCCGCTGACCATCTGTGAGTCAGGTAGACCACAAGATCACCAGCTGATCGATCACAACGAAAACCGTATTGGCGATCACTAATCAGCTGATGACCCTCAAGGTACCTCATAAGCTGGCAGTTTACAGACTCCATTATTTTTGAGAACAAAGAGGTGATGGCGTTGGGCCTGTAGTTAGACGGGTCTGAGCAGTAGCCTTTTTTAGGGATCGGGTGGACGATAGTCATCTTCCATGATTTTGGAACTACGCGTAGTGAGTAGGAGTACCGGAAAACACGCGTTAAGACCGGTGTTAACTCTGAAGCACACGTCCTCAGCTCAATTGGGGGATACCGTCATTCCCACTCTATTTGTGGATATCCAGGGAGAAGAGTGCTTTGCGAACTGAGTGCTGTGTGAACCGCACTCCAGCATGGAGCACTCACACTGCGGGATGGTCAGCGGAGTCTAGCAGATCGGCTTTGTCCATTACGGCATGGGCCAGTGAGTCGTCCTCCCTGTGCAGAGATGGAAGAGATAGCTGACCTAAATTCCCTTGGACAGCCCAGGTTCCAGAAGGAAGGTGAACGAGTTTCTCGCCAATTCTACCTGTGCTCTGACTTTGCCTTGGTAATCTCTCTGTTGAAGACCTAGAAGCGGAATTTTACTTCTTTCTTAGAGCGCTCGTGTTTACATCCCGGGACTTTGATGCGTCAGCCCAGACTTGGGAGGACTCATGCTTAAAGCATGATGCTATTTTACAGGAGCGACCAAACCATGGCTGGGATTTGCCTCCGATGGACACCACAGAGGAAGGAATAAAAAGTTCCATACCCTAAAGTACTACATTAGCGACATAATCAGCAACAACGTTGGGATCATCCGGCGAGAAGAAAATCCGCCCCCAAGGGTAGGATGCAAAGAAAGACCGTAGCCCATCCCAATCAACTGACCTATAGTGCCAAACACGGCGGCAGGCTGCAGAATGCAACCGCGATTTCAGCGTGAATGCACCACTTCGACACACTTCGACAAGACAATGGTCCGAGGAGCCTAAAGGGGCGTCGACGGAAATCTGATATCCGTCCGAATAAGTAGTCAACATAATGTTCAGCAGGGAGGGTGCATTATCCTCCACGTCCGAAATCCGCGCAGGCGAAGTAACTAGTTGTGTCAGACCATATACCAAGGCAAAATCATGAACAGATCTCCCTGCATGATCGGTTGAACCAAGTCATTCGGCGCAATGGGCGTTAAAATTGTCAAGGATAACGATTTATGCGGAGGCAATCTGCTGTAGCAACGAATCTGTAGCCATTTAGACGTGATCTAAGAGTCGGCCTGTTTCGGCATTACCGCTATGGGACCTATAGAGGCACCCGTAGACGCGCGGATAGTCGTCTCTGTCTTCGCGTAGCCAAAGGATGGACAGGTCTGAACCTTCAAGACTGTCGAGGCGTCTAGAACAGATGTCCTCTATGACGTACACGCAAACTCCAGCCCGGGACACAAAAAATTCTTCCAGTTTGTACCCCGGGTAGAAGAGACACGAAGCATCAGCCGGAGAGGAGACCTGCGTCTCGGTCACGAAGAGAAAGTCGGCCTTAAGCCTTGTCGGCTTAGATTAGAATGAAGTCCCCTGATATCGCAGAAATTCACAGATAGCGTGGCAGGGGTCGCCTTGGTCTTGTTGCTCAGCTTGCCCCGAGCAGTTGTTGTCTTGAGCGGAATTTTGCCCCCCACCCACGCTCAGGAGTGGAGTAATTTTGTCGTGGATGCTCAGCGAAGGATTCTCCAGGGGTGCTGGTACCCTCCTGGAGTAGATCTTCACTTAATTCTGCTACCATGTTAACTATGTTTGAGCAAAGGCTAGTCTCCGTTGAGACTGCCTGCTGTGATCGAAATTAGGTCTGGAGATTACTATTATTTAAGAGGTGATGAAGTCTCGTGGTAATTTATAATTTCTTCTATCCTGGTATTGTGCGATTGGATAACCCTTGACTAAAATTATTACAATAATTTTACTAAATCCCTAAGTTAATATAGATAGGTACTCTCAACAATTCAAAAATCACAAAACTTTTAATTGCCATCATATCCTGTTACCCATGCTGCCAAAGCAAATAGTCGCAGTTACATAAAGAAGAATGATGGAATACAATTTTATTGTAGTTAATCAAGTTCGGTTCGGTCTTTGTGGCATTCCTTGGAGGAGGCCTAGGTTTAGTAGTGAACTTCTAAAGGGTTGTAATGATGATGCATGATGAGTGATCAATATATTGGCTGCAACAGCGCTCTTATCTTACTTACTACCATACAATCTCATTTTTTTGTCGAATTGTCGGTGCTTGAACACATTCACTTTCTTATGGGGCCGCTTCTGGCTGAAAGTTCATCATAAATAGTCCTTCTTTCTCCACGAAGCCAGCTGCCCCTTGGGCTTCGTTGTCCTATTCCGAATTTCCCTACCTTCGGCTTACCATTCTCTCTTGGGCATAGTTTTGCATTAAAGTCTCCCATTAACACCATATAGTGGGTTTTGGATTAATGCATAGCTAGAGATGTCCTGTCTGACATTTCCTCCACCACCTCATCGGGATGTGCCGAGGTTGGTGCGTAAACCTGTACGACCTTCAACGAATACAGTTTGGTGATTCTGAGTATACGGTCCCTCGTCAACACACACAATTTTTTCAACATTGTTAACGAGAGACATGTGGACAAATCAGATAGCTCCTTGTGACACATAGTCACTTTTCCGGTGGTAGAACAAGTTGCCAGATTCGAGGATTACCATGTCCTCCCCTCTCTTCAGACCTCAGATAATCCTCTAATATGCAACTTCATTATCACGCCTTCGAGCTACAAGATCCTCTCATCAGTCCTAGTCCAGGATGTATGAGGTTAAATTTTGTCAGGTCGAGTCATGGTAGGTGGCAACCGAACCTGCACCGGAGATTCTTAACAACCCCTGCCCATTACCATGATCGCCACTGTAGCCAGGAGCGGGGTCACCATGGACTGGGGATTGTTTATTTATGACGTTGCTCATGGGGGGATTTTTGCCATAGTTGCCACGCCTGGCGAGCGGGTTGGTAACTGTAGTTTTTTTTGTAATATTGCTGTTATCAGAAAGATGCTGTTGCCCATCTCCTGCCTCAGTTTCGCTCCGTCATCTCTTACGACACCCATGGGAAGAAATGGGGTTAGTGGGTATTCTTGCACATCCAATACACGATGATTGACAGAAGCTTGTGGGTCTCACAGATTACAGAGTACTGAAACCCAAAATAATCTATATGAAGGAATAGCCCGAATGCACAGGTTCATATGACAAATCAATAAATTGAACAATTGGGTTACTAGAAATGTAGGTTTGACACAACATGTCTAAAAGATTGATTAAACAGGTTATAGCATTAAGACAAACCTAAATGCAGTTTGAACACTGGTTGTGTGCTACTTATCAAATTATTTTCTAAGGCTTTGCATGTAGCTCATAGTTCCCCATAAACAGCCGACGAGGATAAAGTAAAGAAATTTAATAAAAATTCAACGGATTGTATAGACATTCTTGAATTTTATATTTAAAACATTTAGCTTAAGACTTAATGATTTAATGGTATCTATTGCGTTTATTATTTATAGTTTCTCAAAAATTTTAATAACTTCTAGCAGATGCTAGCTGGAGATGTGAGACATTCTCATACCAATATTTATGTACATACTTTAAAAGAAGTTTATTCCAATATAAAACATACACTCACCTTATATTGAACTAAATAAAAATGAATATATTCATCCCATGCCATGACAATTTTTTCTGTTATACTGGGTTTATATATTGAGTCCTCAATGTATCCCACTGAACGCCGAAACATATCCTCAGTAAACTGTTTGCTTGATGTTAGATAATTATTCAATAACATCCAACGTTCCTGATCAAATTTCATTTGTAAAGAGATATCAATTGAGTCATCATCATTTTTCTATAAGAAGAAAAACTTAATAAGCCGGAGTTAATAGTGGAGTTTTTTCAGTACACAGTATTTATTTTATACTTTTTAACCCCTCAATCCTCTTAAAATTCCCATGCAGTCGCATGCGTCCGTCAAATCCAGAGCGGTCGCATGCGACCACACCCACCCATAGCACTTTAAACCATTAAAACTTATATTTATTGACTCGGGATTTGATGGATGTATGCCATAAAAACTTATAATAGACTACTTTTCAGGAAAGAAGTTTGGCATTACAGAATATATACAAAACTCTCTATTCTACAGTTTAAACAAGTCAGTTATTCAATGGATTAATCATTACAAAAATACTTTATTTTATTTTGATAACTACATACCAAGTGGATGTCGATAGCATGAAAGTTACTATTAATTCTATATATTACTCGAAATTATTTAATTAAAAAGATAAATTATATTCACACAAAAATTTCCAAAAATCAACACAACAATGTACAACAATGAACACTCGACAATGACGCACTTTGAATCTAGATTATAAATGAATATCTATAGACTAACCGAAATTTTATTCAACTAGAGGATAGAAAATTTGATATTGATTCTATAATGCCAAACTTCTTCATAGAAATGTAGTCTTTAAACATAGTTTTTATTGGTTATAGTGCTGTGGGTGGGTGCGGTCTCATGAGACCGCTAGGGATTTGACGGAATATGGCCGCTGTCTCATGAGACCGCTAGGGGATGGAGCGGTTTATATAAATAAAAGATTACATATATGTATACAGTCTCAGAAGTATCATCTATACAATACATTAGCAATTTTAGTTTTTCATCAAGTTGAATGTTGTTACGCCTTTGACAAATAAATAATTTTGTAACTATCAAAAATTACTGTTTTGTATATAAAAATCCTTCTGTGTAGTGCCAGTGTAACAATATATACTACACAAATCATCTCATGGGTGTCATAAGACGTGACAGAAGGAAACAAATCAGGAGATGACCAGCAGTATCTTTCCAATAATAACTAAAAATAAAAAACTGCGGCATATGAGGCAATCTATGAGGGTGCCCTATGTTAACCAGTGGATTTTAATAACTTGTAACGGTAACAGTATAAAATGATCAAGTGATATTGTATGAAAATAAAAATATATGAAAACTAAGTTATAGGTATTTCAATTTATTGAACTATTAACAACTATGCTATAAATTCTGGGGACAGGGACAGACACCTTAAAACATTTCCAAAAACAATGAGAGAATTATTAGTTCATTTGTCTAAGCCTGAGATTCCTAGTGGGTTTCGCAAAACTTAAGGGTTTTGTCGTAAAGTCAACAAGGTTCTGCAAAATTATTTATTTTTTAGACAATTCAACAGTCAGGTACAGGTAGCACGTTGAGGCGGGTTGCATCTCCCATGGTTGCGAGTTTTGAGTTGGTGATAGGACATTGAAACAGAAACAGAGAAATGTTTTTCAGCTTATACTTATATAGCAAAAATATATTAGTTCAACATTGGATGCTACCGCAGACATGTGCATAAAACTGGGGGACATAATACCAAACTATAAAGCAATTATTAATAAAACAGACAGTTTTTGTTATTATTTAAATTGCACTGTCTTTGATTTGTAATCATTAGGTGTTGGGTTCCATAAAATTTTTAAGGTAATGAAAAACTCACCAAATCCATCCAATTGGATTTGGTGAATGTTAAAAACCAACATTTGTTTAACAGTCTTAACTTGATCATTTATTTTTTGAATCAAATCATTTACTTTCTTTGGAATTCAAAGTAGACTGTAAGATTTTAAGCCTTAAACTAGTCAATATTAGAATATGACAATTTCATAAGTGAGGACCTTATAAGTTAACAGTACATTACACCACTAGCGAGGAAAGTATGATATTGCAAACCAGGTTATATTGTTGATAAGAATGCGCATTGCAATGTCATACTTTTCTCCCTAGTGTGTTTACTATTTTGTATCAGACTAGGATCAAAAGTTAGATTTCAATTCAATTATCAAAGTATCATGACATATACTTTTGATCTTTAAAAGCTATAGAGATAGAAATTTGGTGCATGCATACTAAATAAACAAATCATTCTGAGATTAAAATGTATCACGACATATACTTTTGACATTTACAAACTATAGAGCTAGAAATTTGATACACGCATACTACATTAATAAGTCATTGAATCAGGAGACATGTGGCACTTTCGTCCCTGAAATTAGGGTTGAAACAAACATTTCAGATCAAGGTATGATAAAAAAGTATGTAACAAGTAAAAACTTAATAAGAAATATATTAATAGGTATTATTCCTCGGAGAAATTAATAATATACTCACATAAATGTTCATAAATTGCGAAAAAGGCTGATTTACACATAATTAATAAGGCCTGGATTGAATATTTTTTTAAAGGATGAAAAATGGTCATACAGTCCACCTAATAGTAAGTGGACGCTGTGGCCCATTGACACCTACATTTATCTCCGATTAAGAATTAAGGTGAAGACGTGTGGGCATGACGACTAAGATGAAATGCCTTGTTATCAGTAAAAGGGGTCTCTTGCTCTTGTTATTTGCCATACAAACAAATAAGCATTACACTGCTGTTTCTGAGTGGTATTCTGTGCGAGGGTAGTTCCTCCACCATTGATCCAAACCAATGCTTTCAGTGCTGCAGCCATAACAATCTGCCGCATAGCTGTACTATATTTAGATGTAATTGATATAATTCTATAAACACATTTTTAAAGCTAAGCTAATTCATTCAAAATAATATTGTTATGCATATAAATCAAACCTTTATTTGACCAGCTTTAAGAACAATAGCTAATATTCTTCTATAAAACCATTCGCTCATTCCAGACTTGTTTTCAGAAATCAAAACATTTTTTGGTATTGCTCGTAGGTCTGGTGGCACGACAGTATCGTCTGATAATTTGTAAGACAGTTTATTAGATTCATAATCCCATGGATCAGGCCCGATTTGAGACATACAACTGCAGAAATTTAAACAGCACACTAAAATATAAAAACAAATTTCATTCATATTTACACGGTCAACACGGTTAGCACCACCATAGATAAATAAATATGAATATGTAGACCACGACCGGGATCATAGATAAATAAATATGTATTTAGTAAACTAACCGGGACTATATTGGATATATCGAAATTGTTCGATGTTTTTTTTTGGAGTTTATGGCCCGGTATCCAGACCTTTAAGCCAAAATTGTTCGATGTTTTGCGTACCAGGGTTGCTATTTCGAAATTTTAATTGCCGTGTTTTGGGATCTGGATTGCCGTATTTTGAAATAAAAACTAAAAAATGGCCGTGTACATTTTTATTTATTAAGATTAAACATGACATAAAAATATTACTCTCCACAGTCACCATACAAATTGCTTATCGTATCCATAATTTCTTCTTCGTCTTTGTTCAATTCATTCATTTGTTTTGTCAGTTTGAAATTTACACAATTTCCTTGAGATCAGATAAGGCTATTTCATTTAGTTCACACGTCTCCTCACTCACAAATACGCTTTCAAAATATTCCTTCCATCTCTTTAGACTCAAC
>DWHP01005061.1:0-12163 GCA_018247895.1 Parnassius honrathi
TATATGTACTTACATCCGACAAAAGTTCTTGTATTTTAGAATTATAATCTGACGTATCCATGACTACCGTGGCGTTTACCTTATCTGCGCGGAGAATCGTGAATTCTGGTTTATTGCGTAGGTTCTTTAACGCTATAAATTTATCTTTAGGAAAATTCGGTTTAGGCACTGAACATCGACGTAACATAGACGAAATGTATTGACGTATAAAAACTAGTATTATTTCAATGTGTAGTGTTTGCGTAAATATAAGGAATCATTAAGACTAACATAGGTTAAGCTAATTTACTAACATAATTATGGACTATATGTGGGTCTGAAAAAAATATTATTATTCCGTATCAAATGATATTATTTTACGCAATCTGTCTCAAATGAATTTCATTCAAATCTTGCTTGCAGCGCCATCTTTTGACGGAATATGTAACAAAACTAAATAAAACAATATGAAAAAAATAATGTTTCTTCAAATTAAATGAACAAACATTTATATAATATAATACATTTAGAGTTACTTAAATCCATTAAAATATTTACTATGGATATTAAGCTGTATTTTAAGAATTATTTTCAACCGACGAAAGAAAACGGGGGAGGTTCTCACGTCGACGCGTGTGTTGTTTTTTTTTTTTTTTTAAAATTGGATACCTAGGGTGTACCTCGGAATTATTCCCATATACATTTGGAAAATAAATCATTACTATAGGTGTAGGAAAATAGGAGAGATTTATTACAGAGTAGTCCGATTTTGATAATTCATATATTATTCATCATCATACATCCATATAAAATTGGAAAAAAAATATTTCCCCACGGTTGGGTAAATAGGGATGATTTATTGTTTACTCACCGATATTAATACTGAG
Source organism: Parnassius honrathi (assembly GCA_018247895.1). NCBI lineage: Eukaryota > Metazoa > Arthropoda > Insecta > Lepidoptera > Papilionidae > Parnassius > Parnassius honrathi. Next base: position 867 of record DWHP01005061.1, read on the forward strand.
TTGTGTTTTACAACATTACATAATAATTAAATTACATAACAAAAAAAATCTCACGATGAATGAGCTTTAGACCTGTCAGTCTCTTGTGTGTAGACCTCTAAGTCCGCATTTCTGTTAAAGCACGTTCATCGTGAGGTTTTTGTAATACCTTATTTAGCTATAGATCAGATAAAGCAACACCCTCAAGTATTTTTACTCTACTCAGTGCTACATATGCCTTCTCTTCTTTAAGTGCCTCTCCGTTACTGAAGGTCGGCAGTCATCCTCCTAAATTCTTCTTCGTTTAGGACTACCCTGAACAGATCTTCTTTTTTCTTTATCCTGGTCCGTTTCCGGATGTTACAGAGCCAGGACATTTTCCTTCGACCAACACTTCTTTTACCCGCTACTTTGCCCATCATAATAGTCTGCAGCAGATGGTGACGTTCATGATTGTGACTGTGACTTAGCATGTGTCCTAGGTACGCAACTTTTCTCTGTTTGATGGTTTTGACAAGAAGGGGCTTATTCCTTTTCATCTGCTTGAGGACCTCAATGTTGGTAACTTTGTCTGTCCAACTTATCCGGAGAATGCGGCGATACATCCACATTTCAAATGCTTCCTGTTTCTTACGGAGATCTTCTTTCATAGTCCAAGATTCGCATCCGTATAGTATGACAGGCCGAATATAGAATATATTGAATGAGCCTTGCACGTAGTTCAATTGATAGTCTCCTTGTAGTAAAGACTTTGCTCATCCTCATGAAAGAGGCCCAAGAACTAAGATACTGGTACTTCTACACTCGCTCGATACTTTCTTCCCCTATTCATACCCTGCACTACTTTGGCGCTCTCAGAATTATCTTGATTTTGGTCTTAGACAGATTCATATTAAGTCCTGCTCTTGTGTTAGACTCGAATATGCGGTCTAGTATTTTTTTGAAGACCTTGTTCTGAAGATGCATTAAGAACAGCGTTGTTAGCGTATCTCAAGTTGACAAGGATTCCTTCTTCACATCTTTTAGTGCATCGTTTGTAACATTCTCCGAGAACAGATTAAATAGCAGAGGTGACGAAATGAATCCCTGATGTACTCTTCTATGGATAGCGATTGAGTCAGTAAAACCTTCCTCCACTCTTACGTTTGCGTTCTGTTGCAAATACAGATTGTGCATTATACGTATGTCCTTCGTGTCAAAGCCGATGGTGCTTAACATGGTCAAAGCCTTCTAATAATCTTTGAAACATATGTTACATCTTGTTGCTTATCATAACATTTTTCTTCAAGAACATTTAACGCAAACTGTGCTTCTCTTGTACCCATTCCAGCTCAGAATCCAAATTGAGTGTCTCTTAGTTGTTCCTCACACATAAGTCTTATGCGATGGCGAATTTTGGCTAGGAACAGTTGTAGAACATGGCTTATCAAGCTAAAAGTGTGGTAGTCTGCGCATGTTTTGGCATTTCGTTTTTTTGGAAGAGTTATAAAAGTAGATTTGACCCAGACTTGAGGAATGATACCAAAATTATAGATAGAGTTAAAGAAATTCGTAAGTACATCAACTTGTTCAGATTCTAAAATTTAAGAAGCTCAACGTAGACATTATCTGGTCTGGTGGCTTCTCCAGACTTTGCTTTATTAAGAGCAAAAACAACCTCAGATCTTATGATTTACAGGCCAGTTATAGTTTCAAAACTCTGCGGCCAACAATGATTATTGTCCTGAAACATATCAGATATATAATTTTCCCAGGCCTTTTTAACTTTTGTTTTGTATTGTCAACCAGAAAACCGTGTTCATGCTTCTTTTGAATGTTCGCCATTGCCTTAATTTCTTTATGAAGATTAAACGCATCAAACTTATCCATCAAAGATTTCATAATTTCACATTTTTCTTTGTGCCATGTGATAAAGGCTGCTCTAACTTCGCGTCTGAAACATTTGTGAAGAGTTTTATATTTCTGATGATCAGTAGATTTATATGTGCGTCTGTCTTCAATACGTTGGATGATTGAGTCGGTAATCCAAGGATCTTTCTTTGAAACAAGTGATGGCTTGAGTAACCTATCATTGAATCATCACACATCAGAATTTCGTTTCTTCTTTTCACCCACTGCCCATTCATTAATTGTTGTATGCACTTTACCCTTCAATTTACGATCTTTTAACTTACTAATGTCAACATATTTGTTGTTAGCTCCATTTTTGTCTCTGTATTTTATGTGGCAAGTCAAATTAACAATGACGCGATTATGGTCCGAACCGATATCTGGACCAGGATACGTTGTGGCACTAGTAACGCTATTATGAAATCTGTGATTGATAATAATATAGTCTTATTATTTTGAACAATATTTGCCGGAGTATGAGATGGTCAGTCCCACGTATAAAGCCTTCTTGGCGGTAATTGATACAAAGTATTTGTAATCACTAGACCATTTTCTTGACAAAATTGTACTAATAAATCATCTCACTCGTTTCGCTATCCTAGGCCGTACTTTCCTATTACTCCTGGGACTTCACCATGACCGACTTTTGCGTTAAAGTCACCCATAATAAGATTTATATCGTCCCTTTTTTGTGTGTCTGTAGAGTTATTCAATTTTTTACAAAAGTTAATAAATTTTGAATAATATTCAATCTTTTGGGCTTGCTGTCTAATTGAATCATCATAGCCCGATTCGAGAGTGGGATAAAAGTAGTAATGGCATTTTCTAAATGTTTTTAACTATAATAGCAACTCCGTAATAGTCAGATTTAGTGTTCTTTCCAGAGTAGTAAATTATTTTATCTTTCTCAACCTCTTCTTTACCGTTCCTACACCATCTAGTTTCACTCAGTCCCATAACATGAACTCCTAAACGATCCATTTCCATAGATATATACAAGATCTTTTCTCTTTGTAATAAACTTCTGACATTCCATGTACTTACTCAAAACTTTTGGGTTTTTCGCCCGGGGATTCTTAGCCCCCCTGTTCTATTTAAGGAACGCCGAGTACTCGGGGTCATCACTGTAGTTTGTCTGTCCGTTTTTAGTGTTTTAGTCTAGGATGACTAACTAAGGAATAATAATAATGATGGTAGTTTCCTCTTACTTTCCATTATCGCAGTTATTAGCCGTACCGTTGTTTCAACTCCGCCTGATATTTAATTCAATAGAACCGTTTTCAATGTCGAATAATATCGATGCTGCTGCCTATCGACAACCCAGGGTGAAATCTCCTCCACCAATTCGACCGTACCAAGACCTTTTGTCTCCACTGTCATTGCCTTTGGACTTCACCCGTACCCTGGGTAAGGGATCTACGTGCGATATACCCCGTAGAGCTGGGTCCCTGTTGAACTTAGCTACCTGCGTAATTCAGCCTACTGAAGTACTAAGTGCCCACCCCCGCGACGTGGACGCGCCAAACAGGTGTTACCCAAACGGAATTAAAGAATGTGACTCTAATTCCCATGGGTCGGGTTAATAATAGTGTTAGAGGCCACAACCAAAGGCAACAACATACATATGCCTGCCCTTTGGAAAACACTTTCTTTCCGAGCTTAATTACCTACAGATTTAAAAATAATGGGTAAATTAGGATTATATAACAATTAATAGCTAAAGTAAGGCAAGTAGCTACTTTAAAAGTAATCAAAAACTAAGCATGTATTAACATGTAGATTGTAGCCACAAAAAATTACAAAATAAAAACTTTTTAACAAAAACATTAAACCGCCGAAAAAACTAAAAGGCTAATAATAATAAATCTTTTCCTCTTACCTTAATAACTAAGTTCTTAAAGTAATGTAAGTGTACCAAATATATATCCTTTTAATTATTATGAGTTTTTCGTTAACCTTTATAACTAAGTTCCTAAACTAATATAAGTATAGTTAAGTAATTTTGAGTCGGCGCAAAACAATCAGTGAACAAAGATCACTAAATTACATTTTTAAAGAAATAACCAAAACAAATTAACAGTGCATTATTTTAATTAAGTAATTAGTTAATTTGTGTGGCGCCAACTCAAAATTACTTAACTATACTTACATTAGCTTAAGAACTTAGTTATTAGGGTTAATTAAAATTCATAATCATCATCATAATTACAGCCCTTCACAAATCTACTGCTGAACACACACACAACACAAAGCACGATTCTGAGCCACCTGCATCCATCGACTTCCTGCATGTCTTACCAGGTCGTCACTCCATCTAGTGATTAACGGATTTGTACGCTAAAGTGGCAATGGGCCGGTCATATAGCTCGAAGACGACACACTCGAGAAAAAAAGGTTCTCGAGCGGCAGCCTCGTATCGTTAGGTGAAGTATAGGGCGACTGCACACTAGATGGAGTTACGAAAACTCATAATAATTAAAATAGTATATACTTAAGTACACTTACATTAGTTTAAGATATTAGTTATTAAGGTAAAAGAAAAAGGTTTATTATTTTCTACCTTTCAGTTCTTTCGGTGGTTTAATATTTTCGTTAAAAAGTTTTATGTAGTACCTTATTTTATTTGTTTGTTTTAAAAGAAGTTGTATTTGCTATGTCAATTTTATCTACTGTAAGGAAACTATAAAATCCGTTGATTTACGTATAGACGGGATGTTAAGCTAGCAATTGTGCGAAAATAAATTACGTAAAATTTTATGTGCTATTTCATTGTGATGGACACTGAGCGTGAAACCCCTGACGTACGAGTATCGTCGACGTAAACAATGTATGTTTTATTCATTTTAATTTGTACATACATACATAATACATATACACATCAGAAAAGTTTGAAAAATCGAAATCTTTTTTGTTACGGAAGAATACATCATAATTTCTTCTTGTTATTAGATTCTTTACTTAAAAATATAGAATAATAATATAAAACAATAAAACAAATTCAATTGTTTTCCATATAAAAATAAATTAAATCCAAGCTTACGCTTGTTCAGAAAGCTGACCTAGTCAATTATAAGGGTTTTAAAATATTTTTCTGCAGGGTACCACCACATGGATGATTTAGCAAACCGACCCCGCAGTGGTTGCCCAACTGTTCTAACTGCTGCTCAGAATTGCTATATCCGATTGACCAAACAATCAACGCCACTACATCAAAAGCAGATGTGCGGCCCACCTCTGTACTTGAAGATAGCACTCAGACCATTCGGAATTGCTCAGACCAGGCTGGACTACAAGCGCGGAGGTTTGGTAAGCGCCTCTGAATTCACGGCAAAATCAGCGACGGTGATTGCAGTTAGCTGGACTCCGGAAAATGAAGAAGATGAGGATGAAAACAATTGGCAATTAACAATCGAGTAAATTAAACATGATAAAATCTGTAAAAGTAGTTTTAATCGAACTGTAGTGTTAGCGTTAATATAAGAAATAATTATTTTAGCGGTGTTAATTAAATTACATAGTAAGTGATGTTTTTCCGATTTCGACCAATATTGGCTATAATAGAAGAAGCACCAGGAGCGAACTCTTACGAGCTGATAAAGGAGAAAGAAAAAACAGACCTTCGACATATAGTTGGAACCCATTGTCTGCAATGCCCATTTTATAGTGTTGTATGGGAACTGGGGTGAGATTTAATGCTAAAAAAATAGACAAAGTTGGACTTAAATACACTATCAGATTAATGGAGTAAGCCACAAAAAATCTAAAAGAATCTGCACCTAAAAAAGAAACAACTTTAATTGTATAAATTCTTTTACAGCTTCAAGATAATTATGTTAATATGGACGATGGAACAGTCTTCGTACGTTCCGTACATCATTTTTCATCACGTTACAAGATGACGTAATAATTTTGATAACTTACATAAATATTTCAAAACTGAAAAGTATTCTTGCTGAGAATGGTAGAGGCATGCGGCAGCTTTTGCTGTCACACGCACGCGCAGGCTAAAACAGGGGTGATAACAAGACCTTACAGAAAACCAGCGTGAATTAGAGGGTTACCTCTGCGTTTTGCTGGGTGAGTACAGGTGGCCGGAGGCCCAATTTCTCCCTCCCCACTTAAAAAGGTAACGAAATTAAGTGAAGAACTACCGCAGGAGTGTACGAGCACCTCTGGTGACGATGAGTTCCTCGCTGAGCATCCACGACCAAGTTATCCTACCCTTCCCGAGCGAGGGTGCTCAGACTGACCCGCATATTCTGGGGGAGTGCAATTTCGCTCGTGGCAAAAACTACTCGGGGCAAGTGGAGTAACAACACCAAGGCGACCTCTGCCACGCTATCCGTGAGTTTTTACAACATCAGGGGACTTCATTCCAACCTTGACGCGATTCACTACCATCTGGAGACGGCGAAGCCGGCCTTGTTCTTTTTAATCGAGACTAAGGTGTCCTCTCCAGCGGATACTTCATATCTCTCTTACCCAGGGTACAAATAAGAATATTCCCTTGTGCTCCGGGCTAGAGTTTGCGTATACATCAGAGTGGGCGTCTGTTTTCGACGTCTCGGCAGTCTTGATTTCGATTAACGTTGCGGTTGCATTCTGCAGGCTGCCACCGTGTTTGGCACTATAGGTCGGCTGATTGGAATAGGATGCGATCTTTCTTTGCATCCTACCCTTGGGGGCGGGTTTGGTTTTTGACGGACGATCCCAATATTGTTACTGACTCTGTCGCTGATGTGGTACTTCAGGGTATAAAACTTTTTATTCCGTCCTCCGTGGTGCCCATCGGAGGCAGATCCCAGCCATGGTTTGGTCGCTCCTATAAAATAGCATCACGCTATAAGCGGGAGTGCTACCGGGCCTAGGTTGACGCATCAACTTCTCGGGATGTAAACACCAGCGATCTTAAAAAGAAGTATAACTCCGCCTCCAGGTCCTTCAAAAGAGTCATTACCAAGACAAGGTCTAAGCACATCGGCAGATTTGGCGAGAAGCTAGTCCGCCTTCCTTTGGGAACCCGTGCATTCTGGCCTCTCACCAAGGCTGTTAAAGGAAACTTCTATCAGTCATCTCTTCCATTTCTGCACAGAGACGACGACTCACTGGTCCATGATGCAAAAGAGAAAGCCGATCTGTTAGGCTCTCCCTTTGCGCCCAACTCGACTCTCGATGACGGATGGAACACACAGGCGACAATCCCGCGGTGTCGGTGATCCATGCTGGATGTGTGGTTCCCTGGACGTCAATAAGTCGAGTGGGCTTGATGGAGTCCCTCACATTATGCCAAAGACGTGTGCTCCGGAGTTGGTACCGGTTTTAACGCGTCTTTTCCGGTACTACCAAGGCGTAGTCCCGAATTCCTGAAAGACAGCTTTGGTCCATCCGATCCCTAAAAATGGCGACCGCTCAGACCCGTCCAACAATAGGCCCGTCGCCATCACCTCCTTGCTCTTCAAAATAATGGAGTATATTGTAAACTGCCACCGCATGTGATACCTTAAGGATCAGCAGCTTATCAGTAACCACCAATACGGTTTCCGTCATGGTCGATCAGCTGATGATCTTCTGCTCTACCTTACTCATAAATGGGTGAAAGCAGTAGAGTTCAAGAGGGAGGCATTGACCGTTAGTTTGGACATAGCGAAAGTCTTCGATCGAATCTGGCACAAAGCGCTTCTTTAGAAGCACCCTTCCTACGGGCTTTCCGAGAAATTATGCGATTGGATCGCTTGTTTTCTTGCTAATCAAAGCATCATGGTCATAGTAGACAGTGCATGCTCTGATTACAAGCATGTTAACGTTGGTGTTCCACAAGACTGCGTACTATCACCAACGCTATTTCTCCTGCATATCAATGATATGTTGCAAACTGATTACATTCATTGCTATGCGTACGACAGCACTGGTGATGCCTTATACACCGGCCGTGCCAATATTTCTCGGTAAATCGTCACCGTGTACCTAGACGAACTTGTGTTGGAAGTCGAGTTTTTGCTTAACCAAGTCTCGGATTGTGGACGACTAAATCAAGTTCAATTCAACCCCTAGAAGACACCAGTTTGTGCGTTAAACCCCTAAAAATAACCCCTTCATTGTATGTCCTCACTTTGAAGGTACGCCCCTTGGTGCTTCAGTTAGCATCAGAATTCTCGGCGTCGACGTATCAAACAGTGTGCAATTTCGTGGTCACTTGGAGGGGAAAGCCAAATTTGCTTCTAAAAAACTTGTGTGCTCAGGTGAGCGGGACAGTATTTTATGCCTACAAATTGCTTGCAAAGCGCAAGTTCAGCCTCACATGGAATACTATTCTCATCTCTGGGCCGGGGCACCCAATGCGAACTCCTTCCACTTGACCGCATCCAGTGCAGAGGGATTCGAATTGTTGACGACCGAGTGCTTCCTGATCGGCTCGATTTGCTGGCGCTGTGTAGAGATGTTGCATCCCTTTGCGTTTTCGTGTCTACCATGGGGATTGTTCTGTGGCACTGTTCGGATTAGTCCCAGCCGCCAAATTTCACGAACTCACATCGCGTCAAAATTCCTGATACCGTCCTCACCATCTTGATGCTTGGCGGTCCACTCCTGTGCATTTTACTAGGAGTTTTCTTCCTCGTACAACTTCTCTGTGCAATTGTTTACCACCGGCAACCGGACCGATATGACTTAGGGGCCTTCAAAAAAAGAGCTTACTCCTTTCTAAAAGGTCGGCAACGCACATCTAATTCCCCTGGTGTTGCGACTGTTCAAGGGCGACGCTAGTCACTTACCATGAGATGTCATGCTCGTTTGTCTAAAATAAACATCACCAAATAAAAAGAGCAATGTATAAATCGAGATTTAATAAAAAGTAAAACCAACTTTAAAATACCTAAAAGAAAAAGAAAATTATATTCTGATTTTGTTGCTAAGACACATTGTTGTAAAATTAGTTGATTATTTTTAGTTCTTTGAAACTTTTTTAATAAAAGTTGTTTTTTAAAAGCGGACTAAGGAATATTACAACCTCAATGTCGTCTAAATGGCTCCCTTAAAACTTTTCCTCCTATTTTGAGACATTTAGAGGTAGCTTTTACTTCAATTTCATTTCCATTTTTTTGTGGGATTACTTCTAAAATAAACTTTTACATAAAAATAATCATTAAAATCGATTCACAATTGACGAAGATATCGCGTAACATAAAAACCACCTCCTATTTGTGAAGTCGGCTAACATGTATGTATATCTTTTTAATTCAAATGTGAGGATGTATCAAAGAAATTACATTTCACATACATTGTATGAGGTAATAGTTTTGGTTTAAGTAAAACACGTTTAGGTATTTTCAAAATTTAATCCTTAATATGTGTTACAAGAATTTTATTTACAACACAGAAATTCGATATAATTAATATTTAAACGTAAGAAAAAACAAATGTGAACACACATTTTTATTAGGTTGATTTTCTGTTTGATATTTATGACTATTAGAATTTAATTAAAAAAAATACAATAATTTTCACGAATGTACCAAATATTTAAATGTTATGCATTTAAAAAGTCTCAGATCATGAAGTATTATCTCAATTCATTACATTCTTTAAATATGATTGAGATTACTTAATACAAATTTAATGCGTTCCAGCTCTTATCGGCAAAGTACCACACTCTCGCAGATCACGAGCGTAAAATAGTAGCTTAATACTGCTGTGTTTCATGATGATGTCTAAAGAGAAACGTAGATCTTTCTTACAGGTAACGAGGTATTTCGTGTAAGTAATCAAGGGAGACAACACATCCACATTTTGGTTCTTAGCGAAGATAGATGCAGTTGTATATGGGTAACGGCAACGTCATTTACCATCAGGTGGAGTGGCTCATCTCTTCTCATTAACAAACAGGCTGTAAGTTCTATCTCAATCGTTTACAATAGTGACCAGTTTGTTAATTGATATGATTTATGATATTTCTATTGTTATCATTAGCTTCCAGACCAGTCTATTGCTAGAGGTAGGACTCTCTCCATGTGCCAGCTTACACGATCCTCGGTTTAATGTATCCGGCTGTTATCAGTTACCTTGCACAGATCGTCATTATCATCGATGAACTCGTCGTGCGCCTTACAATTCACTTGCGACTTTTAGATTTTTTTTCCGTTTTTAAAACTCATTTATATTTTTCAATTCACAATTTTTTCTTATTAATTAGTATATTTTACACTTTAATAACACTTAAAAAAAACCGTCAATTCAAATTTCAATACGGCATTTGTTTTTATCAGAATCTGTTGTACGTACGCTGAATTCTATGTTATGCATTTAAAAAAAATGTGGGAATTCCTCACTACTAAAGTAGTCAGTAGGAAGTGACAAAAATGGTAAACCTGCTAATTGAAATAGGAAAACAGGAATATCATTATAATGTTCGTATTAGAATTAATTTCTCTAACCATATTTAGAACTATTTGGGAGGCCTATATTCGGCGGTGGACTTTAGATAGTTTGTAATAAACAATCATGATGAAATCATCATGAAATTCAGAGGCTAAGATCCATACGACAATGTTGAACCGGATTAATGGTTTCTCACAACATCACTCAAGTTAAAGTTGAACTTACATGAAAAAGATCACGTTACAGGAGTATACAAATAGAAAGTTAATAAAATATTTAATTCTTATCAACGCGTATCTTTTCATATTTATTTTTTAATATGACAAATAAACAACCAAAATTATACTTTAAGATAGTTGCACATGACATTAACTATTAATCATTTAGTTACCTTACAATACCATTACACTTTATCATTAACACTTTATACTTAATGATTTCTTATACGCAAGTTATATTTACACCCGTAGTAAGATAAAACAAATTTTATTAACAGCGCCTAAAGGAACCATCTAGAGGTGAATAAAAACTATCAGTGCTATTAACATCTTTAAAATCGAGTCTCGTTTCTACGTGTTTTAGACCGTTCCCACTCTCGCAGCACTTTGGAAATGGCGCCATATTGTTTGCTTTGAACACTAAACTCGAACACTTGCTATAGTTTTCCTTGGTACGTTCTGTATTGTTATTGGCCGCATTACGCCGACCTCTGTTCCTTCCTCAGAGTTTCGATGAGCCGTTATTTAAAAGCCGAATGCTGTTGTCCCTTCCTACACTGGTCCTGTTAATTAGAATAATTTGTTAGTTTGGCATTCAACATCCCTCATGGGGAAACTTTAGCGCAGTAGATATTTCCTTCAGCGAAATATTCGCCCCCTGTCAAATTGATGTTTACGAAATGTAAAGGTAAGCAATTTGTTATAAGTTTAGATAATTTAAGCAATTTTTGTATAAAAAAAACTTTGGCAGGTTACTTTGAGATGATTAACTTTATAAATAAAAATAACATTACCCCAAGAAATAAATTATTCTGAATTTCAAAACAACTACTACAT
>DWHP01005062.1:0-12163 GCA_018247895.1 Parnassius honrathi
CAGATACATGGATTTAAAGATGTTTGACTAGAATTGACTAGCCATCACAATGAGAATGATTGTGTATTGTTATATTTTATTAATTATAAATATGAATGTTTAAAGATGGTTAATAACCGTATATATCGTTTTTACTATTTATTTGTTCATTATATATTTATTTGTGTTTGTGATTTTGAAAGCTATTTTTAACATTTTTTTTTAAATGTTAGCATAGTTTTAAATAAAACTATTGTATAGTTGTTCGCTTTTTTCATAAGTGATGTTCTTTTTTCCGTAGCTTGTTCTTGGTCGTCGCAGAATTAAGTTATTAACACTTCTTAACATTTTAGTTTGTACATTTTTTTTGTAAAAGTTAAGCTAGTATGCATGTTTTATTTAAGATTTTTTGTATTAATACGCAGAAAAAGCATATGTATGGTTGTTCAATATTAGGTATTTTAGTATCTTTGTATATTTTGGTTGTAGATGTCAGGAAAATGGAAAAGAATTTTGATCAAATTATTTTGCGCGATTTGAACAGGATTCAGGTTAGTTTTGGCAGCTGAACCCCAGATTTCTACCAGATAATCAATGTGTGGCTCCGCTAGAGAATAAAAGACTATGTAACGAACTTTTTGTGGAAGGCAGCTAACTATTCCGCCTAGTGCTCCGGTTATGGATATCAGTTTTTGGTTTTATTTTTTCAAGTGTTCTTTCCATGTCAGTTGGTTATCTAAGGTAAGGCCTAAATACGTCTTGCTTGTGACTTTATTGATTACGATGCCATTAATTTTTAGAGGTGAGATCGGGTATTTTTTATTATTTGCTGCTAAAATCTTGTTTTGTTTTGGCTTAATTTATTGTAAGTAGATTTGAGCAAAAACACATATTAAGTATGTTTTTACACATATTAAGATCATTTTGCGCGTCTTCATTAATGGATTCAATATTGTTACCGAAGTAAAATAAGCTGGTATCGTCCGCATATAGTGATAGGTCTTCTTTTAGTTCTAATGTGCTTACTTTATTTATGTAAATAAGGAAAAGCAGTGGTCCTAGAATTGAGCCTTGAGGGACGCCGTACGTTATATGTTTGGGTTGGCTTTTGTCTTCTGCATACGGTCGGAGAGGTATGCTTTAAGAAGTTCAGGAAGCTTTGCTGTGATAATTTTATGGGAGACTGTATGTAACTTTTTAGATCAATGAAGATGCCAAGAGTAACCTTTTCTCATCTATATAGTTTTTTATTTTGGTAAAAAGGTCTGCCAGTCACTGATAGTGTGTTAGATTTGGCTCTGAAATCATATTGCTTGTGATAAAGAAAAATTATAGAGTTCAAGTACGTCTCAAGTCGGTTATATATAATTTTCTCGGAAACTTTAAAGACAACCGGAAGAACTGATATAGGCCGGTAGTTTCTCGGGTTGATTTTGCTGCCATATTTACGAATAGGTGTAACTTTGGCGATTTAGAGACTACTGGAAAAATGTACCTTGTTCTAGACAGCTATTTAAGCATCGAGATAGTTCTGGAGCTATAAGATTTTATACGCATTTTATGGATTTAGTATTGACGTTATCAATGCCCGAACTAGTATTTGGATCTAAGTTGCTTATTATTTTAATTACCTCGTCAACTGAAGTTGGTGCCATTGATGTGTCTTTTTTCCTCGTTGTTAACTTTGCATTTGTAAAGATTCTGTTATCTCGGTACTGAAGGGGAATTTTTTGTGCTAGTTCTGCTTCAATAGACGAAAAGAAGTTATTGAAGCATTTGTAGTTTTCTTTTGTATTGGATACCAATGTTCCTCCTATTAATAATTTGGGTGGTATCGATATTTCTCTAAATTTGTTATTTAGAGGTTAGGAGGTTATTTTATTAATTTCTACATATTGTGTCGATTGCATTTATAATATGTAAATTTCTTGTAGTAGTACTCTTTTATTCATTCTTTGAATTTCATTAGCAACTAGGTTCCTTTGTTTTAGAAAGTTGTCCTCGGCGAGCAAGGCAAGTTGGCAAGTTGTTCTCTGGATGGCGTTTGTATTATTGCCAGAGTATGTTTTATAAGTAATATCCTTAATTATTCCCTTGTTAATCCATTCCTGTTTCGGTGAATTTCTAATTTTGACTTTCTTAACTCTGCAATTCTCTATACTTTTTATTACTTTTTCTTCAAGCCTTGTGTATTCTTTATTTTCGGTATATTCTACGTTTGATTTTTCTAGCGTTTCATATAGTTTTTTGGAATCTAATGCTTCATATTCTGTTCTTTGTTTTGGTTCTGGTTGGTATTTTTTTATTTCAAAGTAGATCTGCTTATCGTTTGACATAGATGATTCAACAATTGCCAAATGAAATTTGTTTTCCTTTAAGTCTGTAGATATACGAACAACAATAGTTTTGTTTTTCGATGTTTCACGCGTTCAGTACTGAAGGGATATTCTATTAATTATTGAGCCGCAATCTAGGAGTGTATTTTTATGTTCTTCATCTGAGCTGTTCAGGTTAAACAGGTCCAGATTAAAGTCTAAAAGTATGGAAAGTAATTGTAGAGGGTTCGGATATTGACGCACTGGGCATGTCTGATAGGTTTGGTTTGGTTTTGTTTGGGAATCACTACGCCCAAAGTTGATGTCGCTTCCAGTTGGTGCCCGAAGTACATTCATCTTCACTTCAACGTAACAAGCACTTTGGTTTCTATGACACACGCACTGAGATGTCAGACCGAGTTGAAAAATCGGAGCCCGTGCCGTTTACCCAAGAGGGTGAGGAGCGGTTACCGCCGGTCGTCAGTTAGTCACGCGCAAAGTAAAAAGTAATAACACAATGCACTCGCGTAATCATAATTACTTGTTTTATGTTATGGTTATGAGGTAAAAAAGGTTGAAAATAGGACTTTCACAATTTATTTTTAAGAATAATCAACAACATCTCCACCTCGCACGCTCACGTATAGTTTTACTTTTACCATTTAAATATTTTTATCTTAACAGAAACGTTACAAAGTAATGTTAAAAGTACTTACTTATACTATAAAAAGTACCTATAAAGTAGAAAAGTACTGGTATCAAAAGGGAGTACTCGACACCAAAATCTACTGATACTTTTGCCGTGTTCCTAGTTCCTATTTATCTCAGTAACGACATTACACGTCACAGGTCGCTGCTCCTGCCAAATTCCATATGTGTATTTTTTCATTTTTTATTTTTTGCTCTGAACATAATCTCCGTTTCGTTCTGTATATGTTGATAAAGTTCTTTTAGTAATATTCGAACTAGAAACGATTCTAACAAATTCCATATGTATTTAAATCATTAAAAAAAATTAGATTGTGCAGAAATGCACATAGAGATTCCGACTTCAGTTGCCCGCCAACTGTGTGAGCAATGTAAGCGATGTGGTGTTAACAATATATTTAAAATAATAAATTCTAGAAATTAAAACACAGTAAAAGTGGTAAGTACATAGAGTATTTATCCCTATGTACTTACTACTTGCTGTGTATTGATTTCTATAATTATTTTTAATATATTTGTGAATTTATCACTGTGCACTTACCACTTTTACTGTATTGAGGAAAACTTCAATAAAGATAACTACTACTTCGATGAAAAGACAGATACTAGAATGAAATAATAATAATACGGTTAGGATATACGACGATAACGAAAGTATATCTGAAATTGAGTTGAGTGAACGGCGAAGAGGAAATGTGATGAAACAAGGATATAAAAATTAGTACAATACAATACTCTTTATTGTACACCAAGGAAAGATAAATATAACTAAAATAACATAGTCATTTAGAAAATAATAAAATAAAATAAGATAAAGATTAGATTATAGTTAGGGTGCACTAAAATAAGAAACAATACCAAAATATGCACTAAAAAGACTAGGTAGATCAATGACCATAAATTAATGGAGGAAGAGAGAGGGGTTACGGAGACAAATAGTGTTCCTTAACTTGTTTATTGAACACATGTGAGGGTTATGCACATTTAATCGAATGGGGCGTGACAGTACGTGACAGGAGCGGAGCAATTTAAAACGTTCTTATTGACAAGGAAGACTTGATATATTAAATAAGACGCAGTGGAGGTCAGAAAAAATATGAGTGTTCTGATGAATGCGTATTGGGAGCCACTTGAGCTTAATGTGGTATTCCAAGGGTTCCCAGGTTGAAGTAAATGCTGCAAACTTTTACGGCTCACTGCATTGATTTGGGGAGTCCAAGAAAGATCAGGAAAACAGGAATCCAAAAGGATATGTCTATTTTTAATTACGTAAATTATAAGGAATAAGGACACTATTAAATATAATTGGTTACAATTGGTATTTTTTTACTTGGCAAATAAATCTTGATTTCCCACCCCTTATGGCGATCAGCCGGAATCTGGCCGATGGTTTATTTGTATATCACGCGCGTCTGGCAAGTGACCAGATTCTAGCCGATTCGCAGCTGGGTATTTGGCGGGTAAAATACGCGGCGACAGTGATTGCTATCACACTTTTACTTATAGAATTATTAATTATTGCTTGGGATTTAACTGGCTCACAATTAACTTATACGATTGATTTCAGTCGAAAATAGCCAGAGACCTTTTCAACATTATATTGATATATTCGATTGATTTAGGGAGACATTCAATGGTTGTTTGTAAATATATTTGGAGGTTATCTGCATACAAGTAGTAGAGAGAATATATGGGGGATGATATACGAGTATATACGTGTTAGAGCCACGCTGGAGATATATTGTGGTTGTAGCCGAATTTGTCGGCTTGATCGGGGTAGAAACACGCTCTCACAGAATACTAGCATAAAATGGCAACCTAATTCTGCTGTATTTTGTATGTTGAGTGTAGAGAACCGGAAACACTTTTCCATATTAGCCCTCAAGTCTGGTAGTTTATCTGCGTTTTGATTCTTAATCGAAGATAAATACGGATGTGTATGGGCCACACCATCCATTTATCATCAGGTTAATGTCACTGTGTGTCGTTTGTCACCCTTATTCCATAAAAATACCGTATTAATAAAGATAATTAATAAAAGTAAAGAACACACCGCCTTTCGCAACGCCACCTGCAGTATCAAGCCAAGAAGTAAGTGTGTCTAGGATACGAATTTTTTCCGGCGTCTATACAAATAACTATGAAACCAGGAAATTGCCGATGGCGATATGGTAAGAGAACACAGTATTCCTAGCAGGACATCATAATCAACACTAATACTGAGTGATTTTAATACACCCCAGTGCTCAGTAATGGTCGTACTATGTATGACCAGATCTAAAGCCGGATTGGAAAGGATTGAGAATGCTATTTCTTAAAAAAAAGGAATTAATGTGTTCTTGCACAAGGCGTTCTAAGACTTTGAAAAGGAAAGGAAAAATCGAAAGAGGACGATATTCTGAACAACTTGAAGGATTTGCCTTTTATTTGTAAAAGTATGATTTGAACTTCCTTCATAGGGAAGAGGGAAAAGATGAGAATATGGAAAAGTTTAAAATATAGGTTATAATAGGTGTTAAAAAGTCTAGCAAGATAATTGTCATTTTACAACTAACGTCATCATTTCCGACATAATACGTCCTAAAAATTCTAGCAAGGGAATGATCATTTTACGACTGACGGCATCATTTCCAACAGCGTCAGAATGAATAGAAATTATGTGTCCCTCACATAATAATCTGAAAATTGCCTAAACACAAATGGAGAAAAGTAAGAAGTAGGAAACGATGAAACTTGAGTAAGTGCGTCATTCTACCTGCCTATCAATCTTTTAAGATCTTCAGTCAACCACGGGGTTGTGGGATGACGTACTCGAACTGGACGAACAGGAGCACATACATCATAAGATTGAATAAGAAGTGATTTCAATATTGCTCCCTGTACATCAACAGTACAAGCCTTTATTATAATACTCCAGTCCATATAAGCTCCATTTTTTCGTAGCCTTTCCTCAATCAGACATTGTTTGAAGACTATTAAATCGAATTCTGTCAAAGAATGGTTGCGCTTAATAAAGTACTAAGTCACTATTTTATATATTTATATTTATCCTATGTATTGTATGATTATTTTATAGTTCTTGTATTTTCTAATAATTTTATTATATTTTGTAATCTGAGAAAACCTAAAGATCACATAATGATACACATAATAACAAAAAGTGTCACATTGCAAAATCCTTCATGTGCAATAACGCACATATGTCAATGTTTTAGACGGCTCTCAACCAGTTATGTGCAATTTTTGGTTTAAAAAAATGTCTATCAAAATGTCTCAAATAATTTTGCAGTCCATCCGTTTGTTTAATCAATAACATGTTTTTTGTTGTTTCCCAAAACCTAACAAGTATTACATATGGAACTTGTCGGGCGCAGCGACGATTGTCGTATCTTTACAGCTCAAAAACATATTTAAATAAGTATGATCTATAAATTACTAGAAAGATAAATGTTTCAAACGATCTTCTTTTATTTTTGTTTCGCGGCATCCGGTCTTATCCATGATATAAAGAAATTGTAATTTTGTGCTTTCTCAGGCGGCGCCCTAATTGGCTATCAATCGTACGATTAAACGATGCGATGACGCGATCCCGCCGCGCCTTAACCGCAACGGCGCCATTTCAACAATGGCTGTTTAATGAGATTCACAGTTTTTTTTACTCTCTTAGGCCTCTAGCTCCACTTACTGGCGCCATTGCGTTGCTGCGCTCGCACGATGACGCATGGCCAATTAAGACACTTAAAACAGATTTGTAGCTTTGGTTGCACGATCGTACGATCAAACCCATCGTAGGCGCCGTTCTATTGCCATCGCGCGATCATGCGTGCGTCAGGCGAAAAATAATCGTGCAACCGTGCGTTTAAATATACTCATATCTGCGAAATGGCATGTAGAAGGTCGTGTGGTCGTGCGATGCGACCGAATTGTCAAATATTCGTCGTGCAATAATCGATACATCGTCTAAATCCAACGATCATGCGATCAAACATATTAAATGTCTAATGGCGTTCGCCCGACCAATGGGCGAGGCAAGAGAGGGGTACCAGGACGTGCTCTTGGCTCAGCGTATATTGAAATTGAAAGTATACAACAACAGAACGCACAGATCGGGACTGATCGCGTATAATTTCTATTTGTTATGAGCATAACTATTTAGTACCTGGATGACCGAGCTTTGCTCGGTATTTTTTTGGAAATCGTGGTTCTGGAACATAATAGAAAAAACTAAACTGTATGTGTATATATATATATATTATATGGTTGAATAAAAAATCATGAGTGCAATTAGTTTAAATTTATAGTTTCGTATTTTTAAAAAATAGGACGACGAGGACTTTGGACATATTATGAAGATAGATAAGATTTAAGTGCCTTTATAATAAAAATACTACTTTTATAATAAAAATAATTTTGTCTCTCACAAAGGCCTTCATTATTTTAGCAGTTACCCTTAAATTGCCATAAAATAATAACTACATGATTAGTTGATAACTAATTGTTGCGTATTTCTAATGTAATGACATTTACTTAGTAAATTTCTGATATACTTTACTAATACTTGTTACGCGTTTACATCCTAAATGTGTACAATGTCAGAACATGTCGGTTCTAGCCTTGTCTCTAACTAATTTACTGAATCAGCGTTAGAAAGTATACGCGACTAGTACGCAGAAATCGTGTATATTCTCTGAAAATTTTATTTGCTACACATTCTGAAAACATACAGTGTAAGAACAGTATTGGACGCCACACACGGTCAGTTAAAGTCACCAGTTGAACTGATATCAGTTCAAACGTATTTAAGCCAAAGAAATTACCACGCACACGGTGAGTTCGACTGATGTACCTTACTCCATGAATTCCAACTGATCAGTCCAAACTAGATGTGCGCGCCGAGTTAAATAAACCGGCGGCGGTGCGCCTTCAAAATCACATCAGCGGCGGCGTGAACACTTTATCTTATTTTCGTTTAATGACTGTTAATTTAGGTGATATTTTAAAAACAATCCCGTTTTAGAAAAATTACTTTATTTAAAATCAAAATCAAGCAAGGATCAACTCTTTGACATCTTTTTTGCATTGCTTGTAATTGTCATGGACAAATATTATTTTATTTAGTCTCCGGGGGCTCAGGCGAGATCTTTTTGCAGTAATTACGAACCCTGCAAGAGAAAACACTCCTTCGGTCGGAGTGCTTGTTGCAGGAATGCTGCACACTGCCTGTGCTAAGGATGACAACCATGGGTAAGTATTTCTTCTTTTCTTCCAGTAACGCAGGAGATCGCCGTCTTCGAGCTCTGCGTGATGCGTCTCTAAATTATGTTGGGAGTAGTTATATTTGCGAGACAGCTGAGTTAGTAGCGATTCCTTACTTGTACTTGGGCTTTGGATTACTTGTGGATCTGCACTTTGGTCTCGAGCAATGGATTTTATTTCTGTTGCGCGCTCCACTAATGTAAAAGACGCAAGTGTCTTCCCTTTGACTTCGAGGTATGTGTCTATTTCTTTAAGCCTCATAAAACGGCAGTCTAGCAAAGCTGCAGTGACAAGTGTTTCTATTGTCGGGAACCTTTTATCGAAGTTGGCCAACATATTGTTTTTCAAAGCCAACATGATCAACGTTTCGTCATCTGCAATTGCATTAAACACTTCCTTTAACTCCGTTTCGAAAACAAGGCCGAGATTAATAGTGCATCTTTTTTGAGATGATAAAACCTCCACCACTTCTCGAAACTTGCCAAAAAACTTTATCAAATCTTCAAGCAAATTCCATTCCATTTGCACAATTTTGAGGTCGTCTTGGCCGATTCTTCTCAAAATGTTGTTAATGGGATTTCTGTTACAACGATGTGCCATACATTCAAGCATCTCTAGGACACTATGCCAACGCGTTTTAACGCTAGGAAAATTTGACAAATTTCCGAAAAGAGAGCGATCTTCTTCGACTTCGCTTTCATTCCCGCAAATAGGGTCATTTTCATCGTCTTCAACAGTTTGAGCTGCTGTTTCTAGAAAATTTAAAAACTTCTTTTGTTCGTTATCTGCATCTTTATCTAAATCTGGCAATCTGGTATCTTACTGCTTTTACTATATTTTTTTTGCATTTAACAACTAAGCTTAAAATTTCTGCATTTTTTTAATCCCATCTACAATGACAAGATTATGGAGACCATGACCTAGGTAAAGATGGCTATCAATATTCGCCAATGTAACTGCTCGTTTTACATTAGCTCCTGCGTCAGTTACACTGCAAAGCTTCTTGTCAGTGATTGCAAACTCTTTTTTTGTTTCGTTATTGCTTTCTGTATCTTTTCTCCACTCTTAACACCTTCCATTAGTTCAGTTTTAAGCGTGAAAGTTTTCAGCTCAAAGTCTGAAATGAAAAGATATAATTCAATAACGATTAGGTTAAGGTAGAGTACGGCAGGATTGAAAGAAGTTATACATAAATTCGTTAGAAAAGGTTATGCCGTGAAATAATATATACTTAGTGAATAAATGTGGTAAAGCCTTTACCGTCATTCAGGTAGTGCAATGTAAAAGTAATATAATGGAGACGTCTATAGCTGTCTATCCACAAATCGAAAGTGATTGCTAGTTGAAATGCGTTATCGGTTAATATTTGGATCTTTATGTTATGAAGCATGCTTTCGTAAACATCGTCTAATCCAGCTCGACTGACTGAATCACGTGAGGCTATGCCTGAAGTGGTATTAATTATGCCATACTTCTGAAACCCAAATATGAATAAATGAATATTAATTGTAGCTATTTATTAATTATTTACTATTAAGAGTAAGCTAGGTTAATAAAGCCTGACTCTGTTAAATGTTAAAAGCATACACAACCATAAAAAAATCTATCATTCTTTCATCAAAGACTTGCACGTCCACAAAGATAAATCTCTCGTCAATAGCCATTTGTCAATAGGTGGTTTGGGTGGAATATCTGTGTGAACAGCTAAAGGCAAAGTGGACTTAGAACAGCGGTCAACATTGAAAAAATCTTTAATATTTGTTTTTGCCCTATCCGCGTCTATTTCTGTTCGAGTTTTGTGCTCATCGCAAAGATGTCGCATTAAGTTGCCAGTGCTCACCGTCTTACTATATGATATGAAGTTTGCGCGGAAACAAAGCCACAAGCATTTCATACAAAAATATAGCCAGCAATAAAATCAAATACTCGTAACCAATCTCATGTAGATTATAGGTAGATAGGTAACCATTATTGTTAGGATTTTCGTTTATACAGCAATTATTTACTTAAGTATAACATTATTTTGTTATGGAAAAAGTGTTATGATTCCTATTTTATTTCGGTATTGTGTTTATAAAGTGTGTCAATATAAATTCGTTTCTCGACTCCTACTCATAACCATAACCACAAGACTAATAGGTATTTACTTACGATCCGAACGAAAAGTTATCACCACACTCATCTTTCTGCGAAGTTAGACAAATACTGCAAAACACCAGATCTTCTAAAACATTTTTCTTCTTGTTGACGTTCTCAACGGCATCGTGGAGAACAAGATCGCCGAAATATTTCCAGCACGTGCTGCTTTTCGTTTTAGAATTGAACTCAGTCACTCACTGAGAATCTTTTTAGGTTACATTTCTCTATATCAGATTCAATGCCATTATATTATTGATTTAAGTACGCAAAATTTAATAAAAACTGCGAGTATGCGACGCCAGAAATGCAAAATATATTTCCGCGGTTTATATTAGCTAAGCTTCGACGCGAGTGTGTCCTGCCGTGCTAGCTGTCCAGCAGACCCGCCTCCCCATGCGGCCCGCGCGGCACCTGCGCGGATTTTAAATTTCGACAGCGAAAAACTCAACTCGGCGCGAAATTTTGAACTGTCGGCGGCGGCGGCGGCGCGCTACGGCTAGATGGCGGCGGCGAGCCGCGGTGTAGCGCACTTCTAGTCCAAACTAGGACTGTGATATTTTTTAAAATATCGTATTTTTTATATATCGATAGTCATAAATATATCAATGTTGGAGTTTTATACATCTTAAGTTAATATACAGTACGTCAATATCGGAGTTTTATAAATCGAAAAAAATATCGGTATATCGGCTTTATTTAAAAAAATAACCGTAAGTCATTTAGTTCAGTTCGTTTATTATATTTATAAAGCAAATTAAGTTATAAATGTATGAAAATGTTAGATTATAGTTCCTATTAATTATTGTTTAATTTAAGTAAGACGATTATGTGCACCAATATTTTTCCGTAAGAGTTTTCCAAAGTACTCGTTGTTTTATATGGTCTGCTGTTAAATATATTTAGAAGTACAGGTGCTACAGATGTAGCTGAAGAAATCAAATATCTGACAGCTATTTAGACAGAACGGGAGTAAACTGTCTACCTAGCAAACAGTCGATGACGACAGTCGATATTCATATTTTGAAGATTAGCCCACCGCGCGGCCATGGGTGTCGCCCCGCCCCTGCGTCGAGCATCAAGCGAACTCGCTAACGCTGCTGCTACACTTACCGGAAACGTCAATGCCTATACACGCAGCAAGTATTGCTTTAAAATTAATTGTTTTCCTTCGCCTTCCTAATATTTCGATAGTTGTATTAAAAGATAATAATTGGATTATTCGTCGCAAAGCATCATTTTGCGCTGTGCGATTCTTAAAACTTTTGAGTCTCGGATCCCACAAACGCGAATCTCAAGAAACGTAATAACTTTTTTATTATTCCGCTCCATCATAGCCATACGTGCGACCCCGTTGTTCTCATCGTGTTCAGTCAGACAAACGTAGAGTGGACGCCTCAACGCGTAATTTCGTGCGTTAATCTCTTTAATGTACTCGCGTTATAGCCAAACGAAAAACGGCATTGTTAATGCCATTGTCGAATTAACACGTTAAGTCGTTGCCTCACCTACATTCAACGTCCATCATTTCTCGTTAGTGTGGTCCCAGCATAAGATTGAACAAAAATGATAAAATAAACAAGCTCCGTGGCGCAGTGGCTTAGCGAAGAGTTGCTGCGGTGGGGGCCGCGGGTTCGAATCCCGCACGGAACAAGTATTTGTATGGTCTACAAATAATTGTTCCGTGTCTGGATGTATATCCCTGTGCGATTTATGTTTGTAAACTGCCTTCACGATACAGGAAAAAATCCTAGTGTAGGGGGGGGAGG
>DWHP01005063.1:0-12162 GCA_018247895.1 Parnassius honrathi
CATAAGTCACTTCCTCACCAAGAGCTTCCAGAACAGTTAAGGCCTGGTCTCGCAGGCCTAGTGTGAGAGCAGTCATGACCTGACTTTTATTCCAGCCGTTCGCCTTCATAACAGCTTCAAACTGAATTTTGTAAGCTGACCAGGAAGAAGTTCCGTCGAACGGCGGCACTTTGAACCCACGTAACCAAGGTATAGTAGCTTCTACGGGAGCTGTAGTACCATCCCCAAGTTTGAGTTCGTCCAGTGATTTCTTCATGTCAGCCATTACATTGTCAAAACGATTGTTTACTTGGTCGATTCGGGTTTCAGCTTTCTCGACTCGGGTTTCAGCTTCCGACAGGTGGTTGTCATGTTGAGCAACCCTATCCTTCTCATCCCTTATCTCTTTCCCAAAGGTAGCGTGAAGGTCCTTCATGAGGAGCATCTGTTCTTCCAACCGACGGGCCTGTTCCTCCTGTCGACGGGCCTCTTCCTTCTCCTGTCCGCGCTGCAGCTGCTGCAGCATCACCATCAGAGCACTTAAGTCAGGTGCTACAGACGTAGGAGCTGTTGACGGGCCAGCCTACGTA
This sequence comes from Parnassius honrathi, assembly GCA_018247895.1. Classification (NCBI taxonomy): domain Eukaryota; kingdom Metazoa; phylum Arthropoda; class Insecta; order Lepidoptera; family Papilionidae; genus Parnassius; species Parnassius honrathi. Next base: position 570 of record DWHP01005063.1, read on the forward strand.
GCCTGTGGCTGGCCCTCAGACGTCTGCGACGTTACACCACCAACTCTTCTCTGGTCCGTCTCCTGCTAGCGTTGACTTTGGGTACGGACACCCTCCGTGTCGTCCTTTGGTAAAATCGGTATGATTTTATCCCACTTCTGACACCAAATGTTACGAGCTTAGGGTTCGTGACAATAAAAACAGTCTATTGAATTACCAAAATTAACACTTTAATTACGGAACACCAATTAAAACTTAAAAGACTAATAATTTATCACAATGATCACTTTAGTTCACCTTATTTCACTCCGAAGCTTCGCTTGTATCGCCAAATTCAATACTGCCCCAGTCACGGCCCTCGGCGGCTTTAAATAGGCATTTTCGACCGAAACATCCAGAATGTTCCAACGTATTTGTTGGAACATTCTGGATGTTCCCGGTCCCGACCGACTAAGTGCAGAAAGTTCGAGCGTGACTTTTCTATAAAGCTTAACTCTTCTATTCGTTATTAGACGGCGCGGTTGAGAGAGTTCTAGAAAGATCTTGACACTCCTATTTCTGATACTTGACACTAGATGGCGCGAGTGCCATCAACTGTGGCGCGCAACAATACTATGGCAAATATTTCATGAGGCAATCTGTGGGGGAGGCCTATGTTCAGCAGTGGACTTCAATAGGGTGTCACGGTAACGGTAAGAGTACTTTTTAGATACGTTTTTCTTTCTTCGCTAATTCCGATTGTGGATAAGGAAGAGTCACAATAAGTCTTGCAATTCCTGGCCAATCTCCAAAATGTATTCTGTTGTCGCTATGGTTAAATTTTAATGCATGGATTGGATACATGGCATACAGTGGCGGCGTTAGAAAACTCTGGGGTTAGAGATCTGCTACCTCATATCAACCACAGTTATCGTAATAGGAGACAGAGGAAACGAACAGGAAATTGGGAGCGGCATCTTCTCCATAACAACTCAGAAAAATAAAAACCTACTGTCTCTGAACCGCCTTCCATCGCCGGCTAGTCTCAACGGAACGTCATCAGCACAGCATCAGCGCGGGCTAGGATTGTAGCGCACGAGTGTGCACACACTCAGGTGCACTCTTCCCTCGCTTTCATTGTTCGATGGAATGACAATCCGACACGACTAGTTAGAGAACAGGCGCAGGACCGACAGCAGCACCGTAAGTGTTTTCTGAGGCACTGGAAAACAAAAACAGAAACTTTTTTATTCAATATAGATTGTAAAAAAAAATTATACGTGATAGAGCCATGCTGCAGTTATATTAGTAGTATAGTTGTAGCACAAATGAGTCGGCTCGACCGGGGAACGACCACGCTCTCACAGAATACCAGCGTGAAATAGTAGCTTAATGTTGTTGTATTTCGTATGGTGAGTGAAGAGAACCGGAGACCCTTTTTAATGGAAACGAGGCATTCCATCTTAGTCCTTACGGGTGACAACGCATCTGCATTTTAATTTGTAATCGAGAATAGATTGTTGATGTCTATGGGCCGCAGCAACCACTTACCATCAGGTGGACTGTGAGCTCGTTTGTCAGCCTATCTTATAAAAAAACAATATGTATTGAAAGTCACTTTTTTCATTTCTCTGTCCTGGGAAGAACCAGCAAGAAACCAAGCGGGACATTTTTTTTTAAAATACTCATAATAGCTTACAATCATGTACGTTACAATTAACAACACAAAACAAATTAGAAGTAGATCACCCTTCCCAGGGGTTATTATCATCCATAAATTCCTTAATAATATAATTACCTTTTAATTTAACCTTTATATTTTTATACAAACTTAGTTAAATAAAGTTTTTGAACTTTGTGTATGTCAAATTTTGTGTATTTTCTGGGATTTTGTTGTAAAAGTGTATACATCGCACCAATAATGAATTACTGACACGGTGGAGTCGAGTAACTGGTACTATTAGATTGTGTAAGCTTGGGGATACCGCCATCTTATTTACTCCAAGCTGCTACTGAGAATATTGTGACAAACAGCTAATTATTGGTTTTTCGGCAAGTTCCTGGATTCGAACCCATGATCAGCAGCAGAACTTAAGATCACTAGACCAACGAGGCAAAAAAGGCACCTATCGTACGAGTAGGTATTTACGCCTACTGTTCCAAATAATAAAGTCACAAGTAAGAAGTTAAACCACTTTCGGAGACGGCCCCCTGTCAACAGGGAAGGTCACTCAAACATGCATTACACCAGTTAGACTAAAACTGTATTTAATATCCTATGTACAGCATTTAATATGCTATGTAGGTATAATTTTTTTAATAAGTGAAATGTATAAAAGCTGTCGGTGTTCTGAATAAAATAAATTTATAAAACAAATGGCTCCACCATGTAATAAAATTATTAACTGCAATTTTAACTGCTGCTATGCCACGTGTTACAGAAAAAGTCATGTGTCAAATTACTTTAAAACACTAAGTTTTAAAATAATTCACCACCCTATTTCATCTAGTGGGTGATGAGTATAATGGGTGATAAAATGTGGTAGAACCAAGGTACAGCTACATTATGGTCGCAGCACGAATGCCTCGGTTCGACCGGTGTAGGACCACACTCTCCCAGAGTAAAAGTAAAATAGCAGCTTAATGTTGCTATGTTTCGTATGTTGAGTGTAGAGAACCGGATATCCTTTTTACTGGGTTCATCATTGTCCTCAGATTTTTAATTAATCGAGGATAATTATATATGTCTACGGACCACATCGTCCACTCAACATCGGGTGGACTGTGTGCTCGTGTATCATCATCCTTATTCTACAAAAAATTGTGTCTTCCGATAGATGGCGATATAACCATCTCGTTTACGGCAGACGTAAAACACCCAGATGGGAGATAAGGTGACCGCACCCCCCACCAGCAAGCATGTATGCGTAGCGTAGATATACGTATAGACTTGAAGGAGGCGAAGAGGTATGTCAGCCAAATAGTAGTCCTTATCTTCTGCCTACCACTCTAGAAGAAAGTATTTATAATATTTCTAAACCAATGCACTTTCTTCTCTTCAGTTTCATTACTCCTTGTTATTGGATGAGATAATATCAAACATAGACTTACAATAACTTAAAAAAACTGGATAAATTTTCAAGTAAACTTATTTACTAAATTAAAGTGCCTGAGAGAAGAAAATAGCAAATATTTTATAGCAAAGACTATTGCTTTATCATTGATAATATGAAGCGTTCTAGGTGATGCATATATTTTCATTGCGAAAACAGATCGCTGCTGACCCGTAGTGAGTTTCTTTAAAAATATTTCAAATCCAAAATCAATTTATACAGTACAGTCAATATACTTCATGATGCTGGTCAGAGGCCTTCTCCCGTTCCTGAAAGGATTATGGACTAATTGAACTCTCGCGCTGTTCTAGTGCAATTTATCAGACTTGACATGCACTCGAAAATATTTGAAGTCTTATACATACATAAGTTTTCCTTCACCGCTAAGCCACGCTTCAGCTATATTAAAGTTGAAGGACAAATGGATCGGCTTGACTGAGAGAGGACCACGCTCTCTTTTACCAGCTTAAGTTAGCAGCTTAATGCTGCTGTGTTTCGTATGGTGAACTTAGAGAAACGGAGGCCCTTTTTTTCTGGAAACAGGTCATTCCATCCTAGCCCTCAGGGTGACAACGCATCTGCATTTTGATTCTTAATCGGGAATAGATATAAATGTCCATGGGCCACAGCATTGACTTACCATCAAGTGGACCGTATGCTTGTTTGTCACCTATATTATATAAAAAAGTCCCCTACCATATTCTGCTGCTTTAGGCTCATGTCTTATGAACCTTAGCTGATAACCTAGAATGGTGGATCTTGATACTTGTATTCCGATAGATATACCCAGGACAATCTAACTTTTAAGGATGCGGACTGCGTCTCACAAACTCAACCTAACCTCAAGCATTTTTAGCTTACCAGCAGCGTTTAACTTGAGTAATATTAGTGTTTATAACGTTACTAATACTCTCTAACTTAATATGTGCATAAAAATATATGCTTAACATAATAAACTGTTAATAAACAAATAATACCTTATTAATCAATAATACATAATAATAATCGGCTCATTATACTGGCGTTGCGAGTAAAAGTTGCACCCGTTTGCATTTTCTATCGCATTTATCATGGAGAGTTCTCAGAGAAATTGTTACGATTAATTGTAAGCAATGCCGTGCGATCAGAAGGTTTCAGAAGAAAGTCGTACAAGGCATCGTAAGACTTCCTTATGGAATCGGCCACCATCAGTGATTTATTCTGAGGGATAAGACTAAACGAAAATGAGAAACTGGTACTGGTACGACTTAGAGACCTTCAGGAAAAGTGCCTACTTCTTTTTAAAGGGTCGGCAATACGCCTGCAACGTCTCTGGTGTTGCGGCATGGGGGCCGGTAGTAAATTACCATCAGGTAAACTGTATTCTCCTTTTGTGGTATTAAATAAAAATAAATAAATAACATAACATAATGAACTGATCCTGAGATACTTCCCTCGCCTCCTTTCCATCCACATACCTACGCATACACGCTCGTCGGTTAAGGTTCTCCAAATTTTGCGCATTTTCCATATAGCGCCAATATGTTCGATAAATTTTCATCTAAGCCGTCCCTTGCCGACTCCGCCGCTCTCTTTTTCAACATTGAATAAACATAATATATAACATTAACACTCACGTCTGTCACCCAGATGGGTAGGCAGAGACTACAGACTTCCATTTTGCACCATCCTGACACCCCTGTCGAAAAAATAAGAAAAAAAATTTTTCGAAGACATGTGAAGTTCGCCAACACGCATTGGGGCAGTGCGACTGACACTTCCTTGCCCTAAAACCCTTTTAGAAATAAAGGGAGGCCTGTGCCCAGCAGTGGGACGTATATAGGCTGTAACTTTACTTTTTACTTTACTTAGATTCAGCTCTAACATACTCCTTAACGGCCACATTTCTAGTCCGTTTATTCTACTATCGCGCTTCTTATTAATAAATTAATAATTTAATAACTTACCGTACGGCGACGTCATAAAAAAAACTTTGTCCCCATATCATCATATGTTTATGGTCGAAGGCAACTATGCGAAACGCCAGAAAAATGTCATGGCCTCTGATGATGGATGTATCACCATAGTCTCAAATATGGAGTGTAGAAGAAGTAAGGAGTACGGACTCAGTTTTAAAAAGTGTCCATAGAAAACCGTTAAATAAGGGTGGCGCCACTATAGCTGCGTGGTAAATTTTACAGAACACGCCGAAAAATATTAGCGGGATAGACGACTTTTTCGAGGTTATATTTACTAAATAAAATTATTTTAGATTTTAGACCTACTCAGTAGTCTAGCAGCACACTTTAAACCGTCGACAACTACTGAGCAGTTTAGCAGCACACTTCAAACTTCATTTCATCCCAGTAGCTACTCCAGCGCTGTTGTGGAGAGTTTTACTTTTTAACAGTTATTTACTGCTTACAGATGGCCACTTTTTCGAGTATTCTACTATGGGAGTTGGTACTGCTTACTTCTACACTCCATACTACACTCCATAGTCTCAAACTTACGTTATTTAAAAAAAAACTCAGCAAGGCCTTTCTCATCAGCACTCGGTATAACTAAATGTCGGTCGATTGCAGCCGATGTGTGAAACTACAACTAAACTGCAACAGGCTACACGAAAATGTTTCACTTCTGCACTGATTAACTTCAGCTCTCACTGAGCTTTGTATTTATTAATTTCCAATTTAGCGATACTAACTACGCTTAAGATGGCCGATGAAGTAATAACAAAACAAATCCGCTTTATTCAATTGCTTCTAAAGTTGGGGCTTCGTGTATTGGCATAAGAGAATGCACCAGCCCATATCACTCCATGGGTGTTAAAATATGTGATAGAGGAAATGAAACCGGAGATGGACAGTAGCGTCTACCTGCAGCAGGGCTGACAATGCATTATTAATAACACCAAAATTATGAAATCCGCTATATGAGGCAACCTATGGCGGAGAACGATTTTTCCGTAGTTGCCACACTTGGCAGGCAGTTTGGCAAGCACAGTTTTTATTGTTTTGAGTTGTTATCAGAGAGATGCTCCCACTTATCTCTCGTTTCAACTTCCTCTGTCACATCTTACGGCACCCGCGGAAGGATATGGGGTGGTGGATATTCTTACACCGCCGCTAAACGATAACGTCGCGTAACATATATAAAAAAAAAACATGCGTGCAGCTCACACGCGACAGAAGTGACAGACGCTTATGCGACGCCGTTACGGCTTTTTTCTCGCGAATATTGAGCTATAATCTATAATGCTTCCTATCTCATTTTCTCCCACATTAAATCTTACAAATTAATGTGTCTGTCTCTTTTTACTGTCGCTTTTTCGTTTCATAGACTTTCAAATCACAACGATGCTAAAGAAGTTTTCACTTCAGAATACTGCAGTCAAAACGAGAAATTCTCTTTTTGAAGTCGGCTTATAATAACACGATAGAATTTCCATGCAGACTGAAATAGATTTATTTATTTAATAGGTTTTATTGAAATTATTGTTGCTTATTTAAAATTATTTTAGTGTTCTGTAAAAACCTTGTGAAATTACTCCTGATGGTGATTTTCTCTAAAAGCATTTGATATCATAAATATCGGTTTGAAGTTACATAAATTGTGGTAGGTAACGGAACAGCGGAAAGCGCTTTAACTTAAGATGGATCTGTAGCGGACAGGGCTTAGCCCCGTTTCCCACGCTATTCACTTTCCGTTTCAACCGGAGCGTTAAACTCACGATCGCATAGGGATTGAGTATGTCGATATTTTTATCGATAATTTATGTCCCGTTTATCGCGGTATGTGAATTATTTTTGGCTAAGGGTATAACACATGTACAAACACAGTGCTATACAATACTCTTTATTGCATTTTAAGGAAAATAAATCTCAAAATAAAATAAACAAACAATAGACAAAATAAAGGGCGCTCTTATTGCTACCTCGCATTTTTCCCGACATGACCAGAAGCAAATCGAATTGGGATAAAATTAAAATATTTTCTGTGAAGAGAACATACTTAAAATTGCATAATAGTGATCATAAAAATAAGGAAAAGATAAAAGAAAACGAGTGAAATTAGAGGGTAACATAAATCGTTTAACTAGTTTTTAAACGAATCTATTGTTGCAACATATTTAATAGACAATAGTAAGATGTCCTGGATTTCATTCCAAGAACTATGATATTCTTTAAGATTCCAATATTTCTATAATATAACTAATTTTAATAAAGCTTACTATTTGTATGAAATAAGGCATCTACATTCAATATAGATTACAAGAATACATAAATAATAAATTATTTTATGCTTTTACCACAGGTCCAGAAAAAAACATCTGTCCTGGAAAGAAACAACGAGAATTTTTTTTTAAATAAAAACGTGAAACTCTGTAAAAACAGTATGGTAGCGATCACCTCATTCCCAGAGATAATTATCAATTATGTACTTTTTGGTGTAATAACTTTTATTAAATAATATTTTTCTACATTATATAATTATCAAAAACTTTAAACTTTTTGATAACTGTAGATTTCACAGTAATACCAGCAAAATCTATTTTGGTATAATAAGCATAACAATACATCCGTATTGCAAAAAATTATTACGTATCCAACATAGACCTCGTCTCGTTGGTTTCGAAATCGAAAAATTTGACTATAGAAAATGGCAGTAACACTTCACGGCTCAAGATAGATGACGATACAATAATCGCGTGTATGTCAGTATGAAAGCTCACAGATAGACGACTGTACTTCTATCAACGTCTAGCACGGATATTACGACAACTACTCCCTAGTAATGGAGCAGCCATGTCAAGAAATCGATTCTTACTGGCTGATGAAGATTAATCATTTGAAAACGCATGAATGCTTCATTGCGGTTAGCTCCTACTCTCCTACTGGAATGAAGACACGTGTCCTGTGACAATCACTAGAAGTGAACGATTTCACACATGTCACTAGCTTGAATTAATGAGAGTAAAATGCAATAAGGAGACTTAATCTGAATATTTGTTATACATATAAATAAAATTGAAATTTCTGTTTATATTACCAAAAGATATCGAAAGAACTCCCTTTTATTGAACCCAACAGCTTATTTTCATGCCGCTAAAACATAAGCAACAATTTTTTAACTGTTTCTCTGCCTGTCTGTCTGTCTGGGCTATTCTTTAGAATTGATGAACCAATTGTAATGAAACTTCATGAACAAAAAGAGAGCAATGCTAGTAAGATTTTTTTAAATATCGAAAAATTGTTAAACCACGTATAAGTATCTTATGATTACCTTAAATCACCACATTAATAGATCGCATCCAGGCGAAGCCAGAGCACATCACTAGTATGGCAATTAAAATACGAAGAGTTTGTGTTAAGTTGCTACCAATATTATATCCGTAGTATAATTATTTTAATATGACATCTCGATAGTTGTCAGATTTACACGATATCGATGGTACATCACTATTTACTCTACACGTAGAGGAGCGCGGAGATCGCCCAAGATGGCCAAAGAGCTATTATTATTAAGAATTATGTAAGTTCAAGATTTACTGACTATAGTTACTCCCCCTTTGTTTGATAATTTGAAAGCAAAAAGACTAGTTACATAGGCCTACCGAGACCTTGTAAGCAATCAGGAAGTTACCTACCAAGCCTAAGCAGCTAACAACACGTTTTTAAAGAGGTGACTCAATTTATTTACGTGACGTAAGAATGAACAATTTAGTATAAAAACGATGGTATAATTGTTAAGACAGCCTAGTAGTAATTAAGTTAGTTTGTAAGTTAAGTAGTCTGGTATTCCTGTGTACTCACATTGATACAGTAGTTAAATTAGCTTGTAAGTTAGAAAGTAAAAGTAATATAGGGAAAAGTCTTCGTCTCCTTCCACTTCAACCCTCCCTAAGCTCCCGCAAACGTGACACTTATCGGATGATATGATAATTATCTAGTCGTAGGTAGTTATGTACCGCGTAGTGGTAGTGAAAGAATATCCACTACCACTATATAATCCCGTGCGTGTCGTAGTAGACAACCGAGGGAAACTGAAACAGAGGCTGTTGTGTGTGCAAACTAATGTTCCCCTTTATCTCCCAAACTCTGTAACCAATTTAGATACAGTTTTCTATAAAAGGTTTGAGATTCGTTGACACAAGTCAAGTGCAACTGACAAATAACAAGTGATAAGTACGAATAAAATTCGCACAAAGCACTTGTCATTTGTCAGTTGCACTTATCACTCACACTTGTCACTTCTCAAAATGTAAACCGGGCCTTATTCGACAATTTTAATATTGTACTTGTTATTCTTTAGATTTTCGCTTGTGTACACACACAGTATTTTTGCCCATGGTTGTTATTTAGAGTACAGTGTACACATGTAAATATAGGCAATATTTGCCTGATATTTCAACCAATTTCATAAAAAGGAAGTAGGTACTCAATCCGACTGTATGCCTTTTTTTCTTCTTCTTCTAGTTTCTTGAAGTCAGCTTTGATTTTTCATTAAAAATCTAATTTTGTGCGGTACATTGTCACAATAGGCCACAATTACATAAACACTGCCAATTTTAAAACATTTCAGGATAGTATAACCCTAATATTATTGCCCCTGAAACAAGTACATTATAAACGCCATCTAGTGTTGAGTTTTAACAACGTATTAACCCGTTATTTTGCACAAATTAAAAAAAAACATTTATTTAAAATATCTATTGTGTGTATATGTAATCATTTGTGGCTCATTATCATTAATGATGATAATGAGCTACAAAACGTCTAGTTCTTTTTCTGTCCCAGAACAATGACACAGCAAGAAATAGCGGAGAATTGTATTTTTGCTATGATTCCGTAGGAGTAAATATATACGATTGCTATTTATTTACTAATTAATTCCTTATTAAACCTTCATAATGTATACGAACAAAAGGCGGCCAAAATACCACAATTTATGTTTGCTACAATGATAAAACGTCATAGTTAAGGCTATAAAATGATAAAAATTATACAAAAATAATATACGGATGATACATTTAAATAATCTTACCATATTGGATATTTAAAATATATTAAATTTTGTATAGCTGTTAAGCAAATAAGTTGACAAGTTTTCTCTGTCTAATTATTCATTTTTGCAGTTCATAGTCAAGTTTTATACATTTTCAATGATAATACAAGGTTGGCCTACCTATAAACAATTGTTAAAACGTTTCCATAATAGATAAGAGTTCGTAACATGCGAAAAGGAATTTATTTTAAATTAAATAAAAAATCTTATATTAAGTAACAACGTAAAAAATTCAATACCTTTCATCAAGTTTCCGTAGTGTAGCGGTTATCACGTGTGCTTCACACGCACAAGGTCCCCGGTTCGATCCCGGGCGGAAACAACTTTTTATTGTTTTTTAAAAATTCATTTTTATCCATTCTTTAATAATCTTACATTTCTATTATTTTTTTAAATATAAGAGCGACAAATTGTGTTGTTAATGACTGTTAGTCCAACTAATGCGAAGGTGTCTTGCAATCCACAGACACTAAACTTTAAACAAAATAATATAATAATAAACTTTAAACAAAGAACACCACAGATGTGGACTGAAGATGAGATGATTACCGCCGTGAGATACCTCAGACCATATATTGGCCGCTAAAATAGTTGAGAGGTGGTTCAATATTATGCATAAAGGTAAAAACACAGTGACACAAAGCAGAGAGGTGGTTAGCAGCGGCTGCCTAATAACAAATCAAGATAAAACCGCCTGCCAAGCGTGGCAACCTGGCAACTATGGCAAATGATGAGGCAATATATTAGGGAAGCCTGTGTTCAGCAGAGGACTTTTATCAGTATAATACTCAGTTAAATAAGAAAAATGCTACAATGAGGTCATCCACGATGTTTTCCGTTGTCTGCCGCCAGGGCGGCGCCACGCTACTTAGTGGAATAATCATAGGGAATAATTGAGTGAAATAATTGACGGTATTCATAGTGTGGGACGTTAAATAATACGTTGAGTTTCTTTCTAAAATATTAGTTATATTTTATATTAATTAGATTAGAAATATATAAACCGAGCTAGGGATATTCCTAAAAGTAGAAAATATAAAAAACAAAGAGTTAAAAATATGCAAAAATTAACGATAGAAAGTATTATTTACACAGCCTAGAAATTGATAAACTTTTAATTAAAATGCAACTTCTCAATTATAACCACATTATGTAAGTTCACCTCACTTTCAACTTCCGGTGAGCATAAAACTAGCCCTCAATACAACCGAAGTAACTTAGCAAAAAATTTGTTATACATTTTTTTATATACGATCGTAATTTATCGGGTACAGGCTGCTTACAAAATGCATAAATAGGTTTAAAACAAACAGAGATCAAATGTCAAGTGCACCGCTTCCGTGATTTTTCCACCAAGATTTTTCGAATAATAGTCGTTTTGGCGAGAACTTTGCCGTTGACGGATTGTCGCTACTGTTTTGTCGCTTGAATAATGGTTTGAAGTGGATTTTGATTCGTAAAAGTGATGCGATTTT
>DWHP01005064.1:0-12161 GCA_018247895.1 Parnassius honrathi
TCGACGCGGATATTTTTTTTGTTATACGCATAACTTTTTACAGAGTAGTCCGAGTCTAGTCTTGTCTAGTGTGTGCGCGCGAGTGTGTGTGGTATGTGTGTGTTGACACATTTTGCTTACATTTTGCACGATTACATTTTACGAGGCACGGTGTAAAAGTGCCTCAAGGTCGTCGTAATTTTGTTATTTTAACCAGGTAATTACAGATTTTTTGAAATCATGGTGAGTTCATACAACAAATGCCCAATAAACCGGTAATGCTATAGTAAAGGTACACAGAATTTGCTGTATATTAGCGTTTGGCAAACACTGTTTTAGTGCGAAAAGTTTTAGTTACATATTTTTTTCTTCTTCTATTTTCTATAGTGGATTCAAACGATATAGTAATACGAATTTTTAGAATAATATGTAAAATGTATAACTGTCTCAAGATTACCACGTCGCAAATTTTATATAATGCCGTAGTGGATTACCAACGTGGTTTGAGATACATGACTTTAACAAGGCAGTGTTGAACACGTTCTACCTCCAAGAATTTTCTTTTAGTAGCCCCATCCCATACAGAAATGCAATATCTTATAACAGATTGCACTAAATAAATGTATATCTGTTGTATTAATTTATGAGGGTTTTAAAAATCCAAATAAGTTTACGCACTCTTTCGTTCATATATTTAATATGTGGATGCCAGGATTGTCGATGGACCAATATTAATCCTTAGTATTTAGTGGATGTGACCTTCTGTAGCGTTTTGCAATTACAAATTAAATAATCTAGTTTACCGCATTCATCTAGTTTTAATATAAAATCGTTTTTGGTTGAGTTTTTTTTATTTATTGAGAAGCACATATAATTTGTTTTATTAATATTTAAGGTTAGAAGGTTCATTTTAGCCAGTCAGAAATTTTAAAAAGACCACTTTGGGCCGTCTCGTATATCTTGTTCCACGAAGTTCCAGAAAAAAACTATCGCAGTATCGTCTGCGTACGAGGAAATTTTACCACCTTCAATGCTTACACTGGTGAGAGTTGGGGCCAGTACACTCCCCTGGGCTACACCAAAGGTTATGTCTATGTCTTTACTCACCTGAGTTCCAATTTTCACTCTTTGGGTGCACTTTTTAGAAATAAATTGCTTAGCAATTTAAGCGGAACGCCTCGGACACCGATGCACTCTAGTTTATATAAAAGAGTAGGAGATGGTATCAAAAGCCTTTTTCAAGTCTCGAAAAACAGTCATGTATTTATTTCCTCGGTCGACTTGATCTGTAATAAGGGACGTGAGGGATAATACTGCATTCTCCGTAGATAAAAAATAGATATAGATAATGCTGAATTTTTCTAGATAAGTAAGTAGTCGAGTATAAATGAGTTTCTCAATGACTTTTGAATTCACGGGTAAGGCAGAAATTGGTCGATAATTATTAATGTTACATCTATCTTCATCCTTATGAACCGGACTATTAAAATATTTTTAGGGTAAAAAATTTAAACCTAATCCAAAGATATGATTTGCAAGATGACTCTTATGGGCGCAAAAATAAGGCTTAGATCTTAAGAAATTTGGTCGATATATTGTCCCAACTAGGGGCACCACCTGCACTTTCTTCTTTCTTTCTTTCTTTCTTTCTTTAGCAGTCCTTAAAAGTTCACATCAGGAAGCTCACATATCAATCGAGCACACAGTTACCTGATGGTAAGGGAATGCCATGGCACAGATATCTACAATTATTTTCGATTAATAATCAAAATTCAGATGCGTTGATACGCCTGAGGACTACGATGGAATGCCTCGTTTCAAGTAAAAAGGTTCTCCGGTTTTCTACACTCACCATACGAAACACACTAGCATTAAGCTGTTATTTTACGCTGGTATTATGTGAGAGCGTGGTCCTCCCTCGGTGGAATCATAATATGTCGGCAGCGTGGCAATACCATTTAAAAACATCCACACGTATCTAAAACCATCTTGCTGGCTGGTAATGATTGCGTGATCATGTCATAAGTCTGGCAAGGTTTTGTCTTAATTTCAGCTTTATTTGAAGTATACACAGCGCTCCGTTAATACTTCTTTGTTCGTCTGAGGGCCTAACCAAAGAAGTTCAGGGTCATTTGTAGCACAACCTTTACATAGCATAAGTAAAAAATGTAATCAATCAACGTCGACAAAGCGATTTCATTGCAGTCGTGATTCAGCATTTTAAATCGCCTTCCGATGGATTCCATTACGACGAAATGTTTATCCAACTTTAATTATTGGAGAAGCAAGCAAAATTCAATAACAATTATGCTGGCATGAAGTACTTTCCCGCTTTACAAGGCACGCCAAGCTTCTTGGAGGCCAAATTGGCTGCTATTTGGAAGCACGGCCAGTTTAAAAAGCATCACCAGTGCTGTCATCCGCATAGCAATAAATATTTGCTTGCAACTAAATTACTGGTTTGCAACATATTATCAATATGCGGAAGAAATAGCATAGGTGATAGCACGCAGCCTTGTGGAACACTAGCGTTAAAAGGCCTGCAGTCGAAGCATGCACCGTCCCCTACGACTTTGATGCTCCGATCTGCAAGAAATCTGATGATCCATTTGCATTAAATTTTCGGGAAGCCCATATGAAGGAATTGGTTTCGAGAAGCCCATAGGATGAAGGGATTTCGGGAGAAAAATTTTTTTTCCTCGTTCATTTCATTCCTATAATTAAATAAATGTTTTCTATAATTTATTTACTACCCGTGAGATTAAAGAATGGAATTGAAAATGGCGTCGCCTGACTTGACACCTCTCGCTCGCACACTGATGCTGTCTATACTCACACCCGCTGGTAAAGAATGCAAAAAAATACTTCCTTAGTCCGCTCAAAAGGGTCAAATTAGACTTTTAATAAAAATCAGAACCAACTTCACTAAACTAAAAACAGTGAAAATTAAGTTTAAACAGCTTAATTTTCACCGCTTTTAGTTTAGTGAAGTTATTTGATATACTCTTATCGGGGACAAATCAAATCTACGAAAGTCCAGAAATATAGTAACTAGCAAGCTCGTATGTTGTCAGACCTACATTTAAAATTTGTTATTTATTTATTTAACTAACCTCAGGGATGGATTTTTTCTTAATACTTACGATAGTAATAAAAAAAGAATAATTAAAATCAACTCGCAATTGACAAAGATATCGAGTAAATAGCGTCACTCGTACAACGTTATCAAAAATTGTCCGATGAAACTAGGCCTCTCCCATATTGCCTTAGAGGAGAGATATTTGCCACTGTTGCCATGTCTGGCAGGCTTGTTGACTACCGCAGTTGTTTTAGTTGTTAACAGGACGACGCTGCTATCCATCTCCTGGTTTGTCTTCCTTTGTCACCTCTTCTCACACGGGACGACAGCACACGTTCCACCGCCATTAAACGTTCGTAATAAAAAATGTTAAAAGCTGTAGAATGAAGTTCAAAAAATATTTTCGAAACTTAGCATTAAAATTACTATATAAATTACTTCCAATTGAAGTGGCACAACTCAAACGTCTGTAGAGCCTCGTTAATTCAATGAAAAATTTTAATTTAAGATCGTGTGATACACTGCATAAAACTTCAAAGAAAATGTCAATAACAAGGCTCGAAATTTCGTGGTGAGCTAACGGCGTGACCTAACCTTGTTGTACCCAATGGGATTTTTATCGTGTTCAATACAACAATGCGATTTTTTCTGTTTAATTCATACTAACTTGTAACAGAAATCTTTTCTCTAATTATTCCTAACGAAAATAGCTTCAACCATATTAAAACAGCTGGAATGATCATGGTATCCTTGAAACTAAGTCGTATTTATATTGTAGTAAAAAGCAAGTGTGCACGCAGTTTACCTGACAATATTTTTTATTTTATTTATATTGTCTTATTTTATTTCACACAATAAAGACTTATATAGTGTAAAACACAAATACACTTAAAGACAACCCGACTGTTCCAGTTTTATACATATATTAATCTCCGTCCATCCATTCATTATAGCCTATAAAGTCAACTGCAGAACATTTAGATAGACATGGAAGCCAGAGAGTGCCTCATATATGGCATTGCTATAGTTGCCACCCTTGACAGGCAGGTTGGCAACCGCAGTACAAGTTGGCTAACCAAAACAGCAGATGAGCAGAAGATGCCGCTGTCCGTCTCCAGTTTCAGTTTGCCTTTGTCGCCTCAAACGACCTGCGAGACGATATGGGGTAGTGGATACTCTTGTACCGCCACTACACGGTATAAACAATCGTATTTACGTACAGATTTATAAAATCAAAACACCATAATAGCTTCGCTTGAAAAATATTAAGAATACCTAAACGTTATGTAAGTGGACGTTTACAAAAGTAGCTTAGAAGGCAGGAGACCTTTAAAGTTTTTGTGGTTTACAAATTCCGAAATTACATTTTATGTAACAGGAGATGAAACGGATAAGAAATTGATTACCCCACTTATCCCACGCCGCTAGTATTTCTCTTCTATATTTCCAACGCGAGTAAATTAAATACGTCCATATTATTAAAAGAATCCCTATAAGACTGCATTAGCAGACTGCATTAGCCGACTTAAGAGCCAGAGTTTGGAGTAAAGAGGTAAATAAGGATAATTACACGATGGTTGTAGTCTAACTGGTACTTAGTAGCTAATAAAAAGTAAGATTTTAATTTTATTTTCTGTTATTTAGAAGACTAACGGATTAAATACCATTTATTACACATTAAAAAGATTTCTATTTTAATAAACTCTCAATTTTTTGGGATAATATTTGGTCTATATCGCTCCTGGTATACTCTCTATTTATTCGTGAAGTTTTATTACAATCGGCATAGCGAAACCGAACTAAATTTTTTGGTAGTTTGTGGCATTTTATTATCATTGATATCAATAAAAAATTGGACTAAAGTTATAGGACGTACGAAAAACGCATATCGCAACGTATTTTTTGCAGTTTTCATCGGCGGGTGTGAGTATAGATAGCGACATTGTGCGAGCGAGAGGTGTAGGGAGGCATTTTCAATCGCATTCTTTAAACTCACGGGTAGTAAATAAATTATAGAAAACTTTTGAAGTAGTTAATTATAAGAAATGAAATGAACGAGGAAAAAGAATTTCGTCTGCACCTTCTCCGACACTCTCTCTCTCTCTCTCTCTCTCTCTCTCTCGGTCAGCGTATTACATATACAAAAGTTTGTGTAGTATCGATTTGTTTTATTAAAATCCCATTAGACTGTTACTGAGTACAGTATCTTATTGGGCCACACTTATTCGTAATAATTACTCTCTAGTAACGAGAATGACGAAAGTCAAAAGATCAAAAAAGATTCCTTCTGGTAATATTCAACATTATATATTAAATCAATACTATTATTTAATAAGCGATAAGACAAAATTTGACTATATATATATAAACTAGTATGAGTATATTATGTACTGCAATAATCTCAAGGAGAACAATGACAACATTGTTAGCGAAGTATCCGTAAATAAACTCTGAAGTAGGTATCACTTGCATCATAATACCAATAGATTTTCAAGTACAGTCGTTGAAAAATTTAATATGTCAGGACCAACTCTTTCAAAGCATTTTACCAGAGCTATCATGAATAGTTCGATTTATTTTATTCGCTGTATTACTAGGAACCAAACTCTTAGGGGGTATTTTTATGCAAAGCTGTGAAAATTTAGTCCCCGATATTAAAATTGTGTCGCTTTATTGCATGTTCATTTGAAAATTGCTTTTTTCAACAAATATTTTTATAGAAATATTATTGGACACTCGGACACCCAATTTAGTTTGTAGGTTTGTAATGATTTACATTACAAACCTACAAACAATGACAACATCGATAGCGAAGTATCCACAGATAAGCTCTGAAGTATCACTTGCATCGTAATACCATTTGAATTTCAAGTACAGTCCTTGAGAAATTTAATAAGTAAGGACTAACTCTTTCAAAGCATTCTACCAGAGCTATCACGAATAGTTCGTATTATTTTATTAGCTGTACTACGCTTCATGTATTACCAGTAAACTTTTTGGAGGTATTTTTATGCAAAGCTGTAAAAATTTAGTCACTGATGTTATAATTGTGTCGCTTTGTTGCATGTTCATTTAAAATTCCTTTTCTCAGCAAATATTTTCACCAAAATATTATTGGACACTTGGGCACTCAATTTAGTTCGTGGGTTCGTAATGTAAATGCCTCATCACGTAGACCTGAAATGATTCAATCAATCAATATATTTTTATTGTACACCAATACATCTTGAAACAATAATATGACAATATGATATAATCCAGACCGATTTTCGGCCACGGCAACCAATCTCAAGGGAGGCTAGCCATATGCCTAGGACAAGATTACAGAACATTTACGGAGCACGATTGTGTGCGCAAACACAGTTTTCCCTCACTTATAATCCGATGCGACGATAATCCTACACGAACAGTGAAAGATCAGGCACAGAACCGATGGCTTTCCGTCCTTTACGAGGCACTACGTAAAACCTATCAACTTCCTGACTCTGGGGCGTTACTGAGAATTTCTTGACAGGAAAACCCAATACATAATTTTGGCCAAACCCGAGATTATATATAAGTATATATACATGACCAGCAGTCACGCTTACAAACAGAAGACCATCGAGGCAATCAATATATTCAGTCAATATAACAATATTTAATATATAAAAATAATGTTTGTTTGTTCGTATTTTATTCGCTGCCATACCGTTCATCAGATTGCGCTTAAACTTTGTCTACTTATTATTTGCACTAGCGCAAAGTTTATAAGCGTAGTAAGCACAATTAACTTACAGTAGATGGCGCGTGAATCGTTTGGGGACAAAGCGTTACTTCTACAATTTGTTCCAAAACCGACTTACTGCCAAGCATGGCAACAATGGCAAATATCTCTCCTCTAAGGCAATATGTTCATGTGGCAATGAGTTCTCTCATACGAGTATAAATATTAGGAAAAAATCCATCCCTGAGATTAGTTAATATTACATTTTAAATGCAGGTCTGACGATATTCGAGCTTTGTAGTTACTATAGTCCGCTCAAAAAGGTCAACTTTTAATAAACTAAACACTGACTTCTATAAACTAAAAAGAATAAAAGTTAAGCTGTTTGGTTATTTGATATAGACTTTTACCGAGGACAAGTCGAATCTGCGAAAATCCTAGGAGTTTCGCAAAGTAATTTATGAGGATATTATAAATAGATATTCCAAAACAGATTTTTGTATACATCCATAGATTGATGTTCGATACCTATTAGAATCATTAGGTTCACTGATTTGTGTGACCCAAGAGTTATTCTCAGCTTACCTTAATTTACAAGTAGATGACCTACTTGGTGTATATATTCGTGGTTAAATGCAGATTGCTAGTAGGATAAGTTACGAATAGGGAGATCCTGGACTAACCTTAAACTGCAAACTAAAGTAATAAATTATAATATGATAAATCGAATAGATGTCGAATATTAACTTACAACCACAATTGAGTGTCTTAGTTTCCAAATATCCGGTCCTCTGTAATCGTCTTACAATTTGTCCAATTATTCTACCAAATAATATAAAGTAACATTAAACACATTTGAAGTTAAATTTAAATCACGAAATAGGCTAAAATATATCATCATTACATCACAGCCTTATAAGTAGATATAGTCCACTGCTGAACACATTGCCAATGATAGCACTGGCAATATGTTATTGTTGCATAGGCCAAGCCATTTGGAATTTGGAAACCTTAGTTTTTATTTTGTTGTTTTTATCAGGAAGACATTGCCACCCATCTCCCGTTTAAGTTACCTCTACCGGTTCTTGCGACACGCACGGGATGATATGGGGTAATGGGTTATTTTACGCCTCGACTGCGAAGAAAGCTTAAGAAAATATAATATTATAATATTTTATTTTCTATCTATCAATTTATAGATATAAATCTATTACATTTAATTATTTGTTTATACAGACTTAACAATTCCCTTCTCTATAATAAAACAGTTTTTGTCTAAACGAAACTACTTAGAATCAGTTTACCTAATTACATCCTAATGTTATACAATGTTTCACACTAATAGAAAGAACTCACAATTTATAAACTCTACTACCAATAACTCATACACTGGCCTCGAACTGATTCACTGAGCGTAATGAACTTATTAACGGTAGTTAATAAGTTCACTTTGGTAATTTTACCCATAACTATAATTCCATTCTGTATAGTAGTAAAATTCGATGAGTGAGTACTATCAACTTAATAGTAAAAAAAAACTGTTGGCAAGGATGCCTTTTGTGTTGTGGAAGGTTGATGTGAGTGAGCCTATATGGCAAGTTGAGTGTGTACAGCTTGTAAAGAAAGCCGTCGTGCGAGGCTTTGTCAAAGCCTTTGTGACATCGAAAAAGAAGGTGTTGAGGAAGTGTATTCCATTAGGCGATAAATCTGACTTGTGCATGAGTGTTCGGGTCTAAGGCCAAACTGCTGGTTGGGTAGAAACTTATTTGCGAAGACGTATTTATGAAGGCAATATATCTCGCTTGTTAATTTTCCTCAGTATGCTGAGGAGACTGATGGATCTGTAGCTAGAAGCTTAGTTGCGCGGTTTCCCTTGTTACGGTATTCCTATGACGTCTGCCTCTTTCCATAATCAGACAGCAGACATCCGAGAAGGAGCAACCGGAGAGGAGCGTTGAAAATGCCGACTAGGAGGTGTACAATTGCGCAGAGAGCCTGGCGATTTCAGCACCCTGTTGCTAATGCCGTCAGGGCCGGATGCTTATTTTTTAATTTTGAGGCTTTAGATGACTTCTGTGACTTCGTCAACAGTTACAAGGTCTAAGAGGTCACCTCCAGGTGGAAGTGCTGACTTACGTTGGACCGTCGCTTCGACCGCTAGAAAATGAACTGAAAATATGGGTTCGCTAGAACTGAACTGAACACTCGGCATTGGCTCTCTAAATTGTAAGCGAGGCATTTGGCCTTTTTAGAATTGTCAAAGGCGTGATCGAGGTTTTCTGGCCTAATGAGAAGCGGCATAGGTGAGGTCTGCTCTGCTTTCTGTGCTCGGGCCAACCACCAGAAGGCGGTGTGCGTTGGCTCGGTTTCCTTAAACAGATTGTCCCATTTATCGTGTCTAAATTCAGCCATGCACTGTTAAATGTCTCTTGGAAGCTTTATTGCTTACTCGACACATGAACCTTACATGAGCATTCTTCGACCACTGAGGTGACGTAGGCCGATTGGGAGCTAATCGCCTTATGGCGCCCTCTGGCGAATATATTTTGTCAGGACTTGAGTCTAAATGCTGGGAGGTCGTAGACTCGAGTTCACGATGGTTTTGGTCTGAAAGACCTCATCTGCGACTGGTCTAGCTGCAACCGAAACGGCTTGTGTTCCGAGTCGAGTTCTAGAATCGATTCAATTGATGTAAGCGACAAACGGACATCCTCAAGTATCCCTACGTCAAGGATTTCTGGTTGATAGCTGATAGGAAATCAGTAGCGGGTTGAAGTCTCAGGCATGATAACATCGAAGTTTAGCCGTTTCTTAAGATCGAACGGTGCATTACCATTTAGGTGATTTAGGCCTAGGTTATGTAATTTTCGGATGTCTGCTTCTAGCAATCGTTTGCGTGGCGGCTGGTAGGACAGTAAGTGACGGAAGGTCAGTGAGAGCTGTCTTACATATAGTAGTACTCTTATCTCATCGGGCGAGGTCGTGTTGATCGGTACGCAGTGCAAGGACCTTTCTTAATTTTCAGTCCAATCATATAGATCAGGTGCCGTCTCTAGGGCTGGTAGGTTGACCCTTGCATTAATTCTTACTAGGGCGTAATTTGCGATCTTAGGATCGCGATGGCTAGACTTCAAAGTCTTTTTGCACTAGCATAACGTCGATATCAAGATTTCGCAGGGAAAGTGGAGGACGTTGGTGTTAAAGAACTCGACAGTCAGAGGGCGTGTCTAGTTCTATCTAAATGTTGTATTGCCATTATGATAATATTAGTGGGGTAATTAAGCGCACTGGAAAGACCAGATCGCACATATATCTGGCTTTGAGCTTGTCCTGAGGGGTGCTGGTTCCGCGGAGTTAAGAGCCAAATAAGATAATTCGGTAACGTTTATGTTACTGCCGTAGACCAGCGAGAGAAGTCGGTGGCGAAAGTAGAAGAGCCCTGTAGGACGGGCTTAGGCTTAGGGGCCGGGAGAGAGAGCGTTGGTCGCGAGGCAACGATTGTCGGGGGCTTAGCCCAAACGTTGGGTTTCGACGCAGGAGGCGCAGGAAGGCTTGCACCTTGCACTGAGACCCCGGCAATGGGGGTGGGATTAACGATAGTATGGGGTGTGGGTTTTAGCACTGAAGATGGTGCAGGTTTAACGGGAAGCTGTCGAGAGCAGGATACCTGTTTCTTTCGCGGTGCTTTAGAACATCTGCGATAGTTCGCTGGGTGTCCCGCTTCACCACAAATGACGCAACTTGGACGTTCATCATCACGGATGAATAAAGAGTTCAGCGGTATTACTATACTAGTACAAGTGACATAATTTGTCCAAGCGACAAATATGTGATTATGCCATTAAATTTAATGTACTTGTAACACATATTATATCACAACTGTGTAGCGGCGATGTAAAAATATCCACTATTCTATATTTTCCCGTGGATGTTGTAAGAGACGACATAGGGGAAACGAATCGGGAAACGGGTAGCAGCGTTTCTAACAACTAAAAATAAAAAATGCGATTGTCAACCCCGGTGGGTTGTCAAGCGTGGTAATTATGATAAATATATCCCCTTGTAAGGCAATCTACGGGGGAGGCCTATCGCGTACTTTTGGAAGACTGTAACGGTGTCCCAACATGGAGTTGGCTTAATATTTTATCTGTTATCCTCAACTGTTTTATCACCATTCATATCATCCCAGAACTGTCATTTGCTTATTTCTAATTATGCCCTTTTATTGCAAATGCGTTACTTAAGGGCGTGGTGGACAATGAAGGCTAAAAAATTGTCAAGTGTGAGTTTCCTTGTATTTACGTGAGTAAGAATAAATTCGTTCATCATATTCCGTGATGTGTGTTTTAAATTATTTAACACAAAGTAAATTTAGTAAATGATCCGAAAGCTTTTAAGTTGCCATAAAATAAACACATAATTATAAATTATAATCTTTGTGTCCTGTGGATATAAAGTTGTATCTACTAAATAAAAACAACAAAATTAATAATTCTAATATAATACTCGGGGAAGGTAAGTCAATTTGAATTAACATTGTGCGACAAAGCGAGAAAATTCACATTAAGCGAATGTATGAAAACATTTCTAAATTCCTGGCTGGATATTCTTTTATAGGAAAAATGACAAATCACACAATTCATCTAATGTTAGGTGAATGCTGAAGCCCAGGTATACCTCACACGTATCCTCGTCTACTTTTTTATTAATTAAGATTACTTGTACTTTAAGTCATGTTTTCATTTCATTCGGGATGTTCCTTTTTACAGATTTTTTCTACACAATATGCTGATGCGTCACATTGCCAAATTTCGGAAGATTTTGACCACAGCTCAACCCAGCAGACAGTCGATGATGACAGTCACTCAAGCTCATAAGGCTAGGTGCCTTATGAACTTGAGCGATCAAAATAGCTTGAGGTTTATATCACGTTGAAGCAGTTGGATGGTCATTTTCTCTAGTAGTTCACATGCGCAGACACTTAACGCGCAAAACCGCATCAGTCTTACGAATCAAAATCCACTCCAAACCATTCTTTAAATGATAAAACAGGAGCAATAATCCGTCGACGGTCAAGATCCGTCCAAAACTCCTCTATCCGCATTTAATAGATCACTGACTACTTCAAATGTATAGGCGATATCTATACCAGAGATGAAACGGATATCCGGTAACTATCCGGTATTCGGCCTATCCGGCCTAAAATTACTATCCGGCCGGATGCCGGATAACAAACAGCTATCCGGCCGGATACAGGATTTAAAAAAAGCACATAATATCAAATTTAGTTAAGTACTTCATTTATGTCACTTAACAAATATAATCATCATCATCATCATCATCATTACAGCCCTTCACAAGTCCACTGCTGAACATAGGCCTCCCCCAAGGTACGCC
>DWHP01005065.1:0-12158 GCA_018247895.1 Parnassius honrathi
TAGTTTACCACCGGCGATTTTTCCGGACCGATACGACCTGGGGACCTTCAAGAAAAGAGCTTACTCCTTCTTAAAGGCCCGGCAACGCACCTGCAATTCCCCTGGTGTTGCGGTTGATCATGGGCGGCGTTGGTCACTTAACATCAGGTGAGCCGCATGCTCGTTTGCCCCCTCTTCTATAAAAAAAAAACTCAAAATTTTCTAATGAAATAGTGAAAATGAACTTCCAAACAAATTATACAGCAATCGCAAGTATTTGTTAAATTTTCGAAGGAAAATCAAGGTATAAGGTAAGCTTTTCATTCAAACATTCAAAAAATAAATAAAATTGAAATTTTGAATTCTAATCCGATTTAAATATTATTTTATATTTGACATTTCAATTTTAAGGAGTACTGCATTGCATGCAACAATCTTTTGTGTGGGTTCAACAATTTGAGTATTTGAGTTTTTAAACGTGTCGTAATAAAATGCAATTTAAATCAAAAGCACTTGATATCCTCCTCGATGCAAATCACCTCAAAAATAATTTTCTACCCCTTTTTAACCCCGTGCAAAAGCGAATAGAGGTTGAATTTTAAAAAATCCTTTCTTATTGGATGCCTACGTCATACATTAAAAAAATTCAGATCGCTACGATCAGCGGTTCAGGTTGTGCGTTGATCCGCCAGTCAGTCATTCAGGACAAAGCAAATTGTATGTATACATAATTATACAATAGCAGATGGTTTATTTGAGATTTGGTGAATTTCATTTATATACCACGAAATATAATTTCATAAAGTATTGTATGCTTTACAAAAAGTAATTAATGGTAAGAATCTTTACAAACGCAATAACGTTTCGAATTCCGGACTCGTACAAGACTTTCAAATTAAACCAAAGGTTCAGTTCATTCTGAGCGACACAACTTTTATAGACGAGTCAACATTATCAAATTATTGCCTTCGAAGTAACACTTTAAGCTCTTACGAAACGATCGTCTGGAGCTGTCGTTAGAATTCGGGGTGTGATACAAAGCCCAGTTTACACAATATCGTCGTCTCACGGCACTCGAGCAGCGTGTTTGCAGAGACAACATGGGGTCCCGTTGCGGTGTATGAAATCGCTCTTCGAGCGGATGCAAATGTTAGTCGGCGTGTGGGGTGTTTAAAACTGTCTTTTATTGCTTCGTGCATTTATTTGCCAGAGACAAAACATGTCAAAAATAGCTTTTGAAATGCTTTCACGTTCCATTTTAAAATTATATCAAGTCTTAAACCCTTTAGTAGTTTTAAATATCATTTACTTACGTACTGAAAAAAGATCTTACTCAATTTCAAGACTCTAAATCCTGCTTGTCATAATGTCCGTTAAATTTTCATTGCATCCAAAAAGTGTAATAGCTCCTACCGAAAGCTTAACATATCAGAGTGCTGATCAATCTTCAGATAAATTTTGTCACTAGACCGAGCTACAATTTGTTCACATTCAACGTTCGTCGTTTCACGTCGGCTCGGCTGTCCCAACCGCATTGGGTTAGCGAATGCAGCCACGAGTCGTAGTGCGCAATTTCCCAAAATACGAGCCGCTTGCGGGCCGCGATGCAACCCATGACGTATTGCACCATGAGCTGGTTGGTGGAGCAGTCATGCACACAAGAGCTGGCCGAGAAAGGCCCGGTTCCTATATGCGTGGGGGAAGGTGAGTAAAAAGATAAAAGTAATTCATGGGATAAAATTTTACATAAACAAATTTAAAATAGCTTCTTTTGCAATTATTGAGACTACTTTTATCTGATTATAGAAAAATCAGGCCTCAATCAGTGTATTATGGAAATTTAAAACGTCAAGTCTACCAGATTTAAGTAAAAAAAAAAAATTGTTTTCAAAGATAAAAGTTACTTAAATTTGCGATAAAATATTATTGTTCTCTATCTTGTTAGAAATAACTTCAACCAATATTTGAAAAACATCGAAGCGAACCATTTGTAATATAAGAATAAATATTGTAATATAAGAATCTTTAAATTTTGCGTATAATACACATACATTCTGCATAAGTGACTTACGCACATTGTATTGAAATTTCATAGTACGGGAGCAAACCTAGTTTGATCCAACAAAATTGAGAATTTGTAATTTTTGGATATACTGATTTTTTTTTTGAAATAAGAGAAGCATGGGCATACATTTTACTTGATAGTTAGTGAATACTATGGGTCATAGATACCTACATCTGTCTTCGATTAAGAAGCAGAATTTAAATGCATTGTCGCCCCTTAGGACTAAGATGGAATGCCTCGTTTCCGGTAAAAATAGTATCCGGAGCTTTACACCACCATACCAAACATATCAATATACATAGCAACACTAAGTTGTTATTTTGTAAGAGTGAGGTCTTTCCACTAATTTGCCGGCAGAAACTGTAATATAAACCTACTAACAAATAATTATGTGAAAGTCAGTAATATTCAACCTAGAATTTGAGTACTTAAATTGTTTTCCTATATCGAGAAAAAATAAACACATAAAATATACTGCTCTAAAGTAAATGTTTTAAAAACACATCTGTATTGAAAGATACCAATTTACACAAATGTGATAACTCGTTTATACAAATAAATTAAATTGAATAACGTCAAAATAGCAGCGTTTTACTAAATGCATATGAAAGTACAAATGGTGCGTACTTAATTTTTGTCTGTGTGTTTGTTCCGGGTAATCTCCAAAATAGCTGAACCAATTACGACGGGACTTTCACTGGCGAATAGCAGATAGCTGGTGTTTATAAAGAGTAAATAAGGTTACTTTATTTTAGAAAAAGAATTAGGGTTCCGCGTTAAAAATGAAAATACATGCAATCCATCGTAATAAATTCCACGCAGGTGAAGTCGCGGGGACAGCTAGTAATAAAATAAATAGCAATGAGTTTCATGCAGTGTAATGGAGTGGTTTTGTAATAATACACAAACAATTGTAAGCAATTACGCAACAGAAATCTAGAATAGCGGAAAGGGATAGCGCATAAACATAACTCGCAAACAAAATAGAAAGTTGATACTTAGTGACAGCGACTTCATTTCCCCGGACCATCCTTTATTGTCCACTGGCCCGGCTGAATACAGAACATTGAGCGCGCCTGACCGCTGTAGCGTAATACTTTTGTAAACTAGAAGTGACATTACTTCATAGATTTTCATTTTTGTTTCAATATCGTAGCATGTTTTATTTTATTTAAGGACTCATATAATAATTTGGCGCTTTAATATATAGCTCAATAAGAAAATGAACATTTACAGGAAGTAGCGGTTTGTTTTTTTTTGGATGTAAAAGTGACAAACGAGCACAAATACGTAAATGCTGTGGCTCATAGACATCTACATCTATCCCCGATAAAGGATCGAAATACAAATGCGTTGTCTTCTCTAAGGAATAAAAAAGAAATGTCCTACGTAAAATGATAACCGGTTTTCGTCACTCACTATACTAATATACAGCAGCATTGTGTAGCTAATTCGTGCTGATATTTTGTTTGAGTGTGGTTCTTTTCCAGACGAGCCGATCCATTCGTGTTGTAGCTCTAAGCGCTGTATAACCAACTTTGGAACCTTTGTAAATCTACAGCAACATAATTATTGCGCCAAATAGCACACGGTTATAGGTTGTGTGAAGATAAAATGGGAATCCTAACAGTTATCTCGATAAAAATCACAAATGCGCCGTTAAAAACCACTAAATAGCCATATAAACGTGCTTTTGCAAGGGTTTCACAAATAATTTATATAAAATGGTATAAGGTGAAAAGTCTTATTATTTGTAGATCATTTTCCGAACATATTTTACAAGTAGGTTTTAACTAGCGTACGATAAAAAAATCGACAAATTGTGAGTCGGACTCGTACATGAAGGGTTCCGTACCATCATACAAGATTTAATACTATGTAGGTACTTTTTAAAAGAAAAAACAAGTCTCGCGTATTGAGAACGCTATTTTTTATAAGCGAATATAGCAATATAAACTCTGTGAGCGTTTCAAGCATCTACTTGTTGCAGCCCGCTGACTGTCAGACGGACGTGCGGAAGCTACAGCCAGAGCCCGTCGAGACGTCTTTGTGATAGTTTACTCCAAAATTGTGGAGAGCTAAGTAACGTTTTCATACCAACGTACGTACTAGCTACGTACAACAGGAAGGATAGTTATATATATGACATTATCTTTAACATATACTGTATATTCTTCTTTATCTAGCGTTTGGCTATCGCCGCGTTTGTTTTTCTTGATGACGCCTTGTTAAGAGACGATACACGTGTCGTATCACCGACGGTGGTAAGTCTTTCCTTAAATAGTGGTGTTGGGATAAGTAGTGACGAGGATATTGCAAACAACTGAGGGAGGTGGTGTTCTTGAAACTAAGTGAGACACGTCATTTAATTTTGTTACCGTATATTATCTAATAAATTTTTAACACCTGACTATGTTAGTTAAAAAGCTTTGTTGCCTATGGATTCCTCATGAACTTACCTCAGAACAAAAACGATCTCGAGTTGATTGGTGCAAAAATTATAGTTAGAGCGTTAATGTTCAAATCCTGATGGAGTCCCTCTCATTGTGCTGAAGACGTGTGCTAGGAGTTGATACCGGTTTTAACGCGTATTTTCCTGTACTCCTACTCCCAAGGCGTAGTCCCGAATTCTTGGAAGACAGCTTTGGTCCCCCAGATCCCTAAATAAGGCTGCCGCTCAGACCCGTTAAACTACAGGCCTAACGCCATCACCTCCTTGTTCTCCAAAATAATTGAGTCTATTGTAAACTGTCAGCTCATGAGGTACCTTGAGGATCACCAGCTGATCAGTGACAGCTAATACGGTTTCGAAAGTGGTCGATCAGCTGGTGATCATCTAGTCTACCTTATTCATAGATAGGCGGAGGCGGTTGAGTTCAAGGCCTTCGATCGGGTCTGGCGAAAAGTGCTTCTTTCGAAGCTCTCTTCCTATCGGCTTGCTCAGAAAATGTGCGATTAGATCACTAGTTTTCTTACTAATCGGAGCATCAAAGTTATACAGTACAGTACAGTATGTAGTAGACGGCGCATGCTCTGGTTACAAGCCTATTAACGCTGGTGTTCCACAAGGGTGCGGACTATCACCAACACTGTTTCTTCTGCTTATCATTGATATGTTGCAAACTGGTCACATTCATTGCTATGCAGACTACAGCACTGGTGATGCTTTATACACCAGCCGTGCCAATATTTCTCGGGAAAACGTCGCCGTGTACCGAGACAAACCTATGTCTGAAGTAGTCTCTGCTAAACAAAGTCTCAGATTGGTGGCGTCTAAATCTAGTCCAATTTAATTTTCAGAAGATACAAGTTTGCACGTTAACCACTAAAAAGAACCTTTTTGTCGTGTCTCCTTAGTTTAAAGGCATTCCCCTTGCTGCCTCAGCCAGCATCGAAATCCTCTGCGTAGACATATCCAATAGTGTGCAGTTTCGTGGTCACTTGGAGGGGAATGCCAAATTGGCCTCTCAAAAGTTTGGATTGCTCAGCAGATCGAGAAAGTATTTCATGCTGGCACATTGCCTTTACTTAACTTAACAAAACTGATGCTTGCAAGGCGCGTGGGCAAAGTAGGTTTCCTTTTTTTTTCCTCCTAAATGGGTCCTGCATACGTTATCTCACTTGTTGAGCAAAACACAATTAAGGTTTAGTGTTACATCACCATTTGCCGAGTGTCTTTGAAATATTTAAATAAAAACGACCAAACAATCGCATCATGAAAATGTTCCGGCGACAAAACGAACAAGATAACCGAATAAATGGAACTCGTAACCCATCTCGCACACAGTCTAGACTTTGCGATTTTTTTATTTTCCCAAAAATCTATGATTCCATGAGAGGTTTGATAGTTAAGAATCCGGAAGAGGCCTTAATAACACTCACGCCTCTTAGTATTTTGAAGCATGTTAATATTTTGCTAAACAGTAAATATATTAGTTTACATATGAACAGTTTTTTTTAGGAGTCACGATACCGTCATAATTATATTATAGTTGCTGTATGAATGCGTCGGTTTGACCGATAATGGACCATATTCGAACATAAAAATACCAGCGAAAAATGGCGAAAAAATACTTGGTAAAAATGAGTGATGAATGTAGAGAAGCGAAGAACTTTGTTGTAGTAAGAATGCGTTCCATCTTGTTACCAACGTATCTGTAATTCGCTTACTGTGGCTTAGTTAGCATTTACTACAGGCTGAATGTATGCTCGTTTGTTATTTTATTATAAAAAACAAAACAGGTCTTGAAAGTATTTTCATGGGACGTATTGCGTGTTAATAGTAATATTTTTTTTAACTTTAATGGTGGACAATGTTTTTGTCGTATCTGAATATTATATTTCAAAACCAGACCTTTTTTTCTATTGTTTTCATTAACAAGTTCGCACGTGACTGAAATAAAGAGTCCTTTGACGGGACCAATCATTTTAAACCGATTTTTTTCAATGTCATTTGCGGGGAAGTTGGAACGAGTGATTTTATATTAACTTAATCGTTGCGCTATGCTGAATTTTAAATCACTTTTAAGTCTTATAATATAAAACTTAACATTTGTAAAGCCACATCAAATTAAGACAGGTTTGTTTGAAATTTACAAGGGATTTGGTGAAAAAATACTGATTATGATAATATTTTTTTACGTTTAAGTGAAATTTAAAACAAGTAACTTTATAGATATTTTATATTGTAAACATATAAAGTACAATCATATAGAGAGTCTGTTTCGTTTTGAAAAGAAAATAAAACTACTAGTATTATCACTTATTTATGCATGTTTCTTATTTGACAAGCTAGAGAATTCAGAATCAATGGGATTTTGTTCGTGAACTGACGAGGTAAGAATATCCACTACCCCATATCGTCGCAGAGAAGTTGTAAGAGGCGACAGAAAAATTAAACCAGGAGATAGGCAGCAGTGTTATCTCAATAACAACTAGAATATAAAAAACTGCTGCCGCTAACCCACCTGCCAAGCTTTGCACATCTGAAGCAACTTATGAGCCAGCCTACATACAGCAGGGGATTTTGATACCCTGTAATCAAATAAAAATAAGGTTTTTGAGGAATTAGATCCGACTTTTACTGTAACATCTTTAATGTAAACTTTTACCTAAGCGCTGGTCTCTTTGATAACAGGGTGATATTTCAAGTACTTTTTTTAAAGAATAAGGGTGACATACGAGTACACAGTCTACCTGATGGTAAGTGGTTGCTGTCACCCATAGTCAATAGATATCTACATTTATCCTCGATTAAGAATCAAAACGAAGATGCGTTGTCACCTCCGAGGAATAAGATCGAATGCTTCGTTACGTAAAAAAGGTCTACGGATCTCTACACTCAGCATACGAAACACAACAGCATGACGCTGCTATTTTACTCTGGTATTCTGTAAGAGCGCGGTCCTTCACCGGTCGAGCCGACCCATTCATGCTACAACCATAATATAGCTGCAGCATGGCTCTACCATGTAAAAGCATGGCTCTACCACGTAAACGTAAACTAGTTCTTTTCTTCTTTAACAACCTCCTTGCTGACATTTATCGACGACAACCGCATCCTTGAAGTCAGAGCTGCTGTGAGGCTCGGGCACCACGAGACGCTTGAGGACGCCTTGGCCCATGCACTGCAACAGGTGGAACCCGTGCGGCAGGATCATCGTTACCATCGCGTTAAGGAGGTTGCAGCAGCTACAGCTTGCGTACGCTTTTTTACATAAATGATACAGCACTAGGTGCTACGGTTGCGGGGAAAGGGGCCATCTTCGATCCAGCTGCCCTAAGTGAACTGTAGAAAGGGAAGGTGATCGATCTCGAGAGGGTAGAATGGAATATAATAAATAATACATTTTTGGAAACGGAGACCTGACCTTCCGACAAGTACTAATCAACATCAACGTCATTATAAGTGTCGTCATCGTCATCATCACCAACAACAATAATAAAAATAACACCACAGCCACTAGTGCACGGACTGCAATGCAGAACTGTAAAAGTTTCAATGCTAACACCACGACGACAACTAATAAACGAAAAACGGTAGATATAGCTACTTTCTTTTTTAAGTTATTATCAAACAGTTCACAATACTAAAGCCATTAACAAGATTGCACTACAACAAAACGTGCCAAAATCGTTTATAAAAATTCATCCAGTATCTTAAAAAACATCATTGGGAAAAAAGATGGTCACCCTTATATGGATAAAGTGGAATTCATTTTCAAAAAAGTGGAACAATATCGGTATATTAATAGTTACGAAATACCTAGAATACTACAATACACAATAGAATGGCTGTCAAACTTATTTTGTACGAGGTAAGGCGTCACCGGGAGCACACATACAAGCAATTACGTCGTCGTCGTATCGGTTAATCACTACTACAAACCCGATTCGCTGTGTTGACAAACGGATTTTAACGGAACGGATATATTTATTTGTAAATAGCATGCAATTTGGCATTTTCTAAATAATTTGCACCCGAAATTTGGAAACGATTCTAACGTCAAAACACATCTCATGTTGACATTTATACGTGTGAATTGACGTTTTGTAGCATTTTAGTGGCTCTATTATCTATTTATTGTAGCATTCTATGACGAAATAGCCGAGGAATTAAGGATTGATGCTAAACAGTTTTTGTATAGAAGAGGGTACAAGCGAGTATACGATTCACCTGATGTTAAGTGATTACCGCAGCCCATGAACAACCGCAACACCAGGGGAATTGCAGATGCGTTGCTGGTCCTTTAGAAAGAAATAATCTCTTTTCTTGTAAGTACCCAGGTCACATCGTTCCGGAAAAATCGCCGGTAGTAAATTATTCCACAGAGAGGTCGTACACGGAAGAAAACTTCTAGTGAAACGTACTGCGGTGGACCGCCAAGCATCCAGATGGTATCGGAACGTTTGCCGCGTAGTGCGTTCATGCAATTTGGCGGCTGGGGTTAATCCGAACAATTCCTCAGAGCACTCCCCGTGACAGATGCAAAAAAATACGCAAAAAGATGCAACATCTCTTCAAAGCACCAGTGAATCGAGCCGATCGGAAAGCACTCGGTCGTCGACGATTCGAGCCGCTCTGCGCTGGATGCGGTATATATATATATATTTATGCTGAATTGAGTTAATAAAGCTTCAGTTCGCGAGGGTTACTCCCACGTGGGCTATCGGCTCCTTTTATATATGTATGTATGTAACAACCCACAAGCAATTTATATGGAAAACATTTCTAAATGTATTTCGTCCGTGATAAGATCAACTGCATTTTACACTTGAGTACATTCGACTAATGGGAGATTTCGACATTTATGGTTGTTTGTTTCCACGGACTGTCTTCTAAAAGTGAATCTTTTGTTAGAGTATTATTATGATGACGTCAACTTAGTTTTTAAATATTGAACTGTGTTAAGCTTTTTAATTCTTACTATTTTGTTTTGTTGTTAATAATTTTAGTTTTGCCGTGTGGATGCGGTGTAGTGATTAAAGCAAGGGCCTCACACAGTGGAAGAGGACCGTATCCAGCGTAGGCTGTTAAGGGTTGATAAAAAAGGAAGAAGGATTTTTTTGAAACTGTGAATATTAATTATCTAAGATATTCGGAAATAATAATATGGTATGTATTACTTAGTTATATACACCATATTTTTGGTTTATATTATTGGTTTGCACCACCCTCCCTCACGCAATCGCGTGCAATATCACTAAATCTGTGTAAGGAATCACTCCCCAAGATTACTAGAAAATATACTACTCTACTATTCCATCTCGAAAAGAGCCATCATAAAGGGAAATAGACTCTTCGTTGGATAACCACTACGTAAGCGGAGATGAATACAGCCGACGACTTTCACCTTCTTAAATAATTAATTTTGTGAACGCCTGATTCTATTATTTGAGATTAATATTGTAGCGGGGTGATAAAATATAGCAATAAGGATTAGAAATTAACTTGTTCTTCAAATACTAGTAAGTATCTTAAGCCTAACATTTTTTCTTAACGTGGAGAATACCTACATGTACCTGCCTTCGCGGCGTCACTGATGGGTTAGGTCAGACTCGCACCGACCAAAAAAACATAGTTTTCCACCTTGTACTCATTTTGGCTGTGCCACGATAACACTTTTGCACACATCCGTGACCCCACTAGCACCGACCATGGCAGCTCCTCCTCTGGAGAAGACAACTCCTCCTCTTTCTCCTTCTCAGATAAGACACATCAGAATTCTTCCTTCGCGGCCGGGACTTTACCTGTGCAATGGATGTGACAGTTATACGGAGGTCATGGTGCTAGGAAAAATTTGCATTAGGGGCCTTCCTGACCGTTGCGGTGGATCTGGCTATGGATCGATTCGGTGTACGGCACCGCCGATAACCAAATAATGGCCTCAAAGTGTAAGAAGAGCGACGTCTCGCAACCCCACAACCACTGCATCAACTATACCTCCAGATTCTAGGAGGATAGGGTGAAAGGCGGATCGATATACAGACATTTCTGTTCCCCTGCGACTCCAATTCGGTAGGGGGAGAGGACAGCCTTCTCGTCGTAAACTACCAACACACACACATGAACTGGACTTGCTATATCCAATCGGAGTGACCATCTCTAGCCGGTCTTTCATTTCGGGCCAGCCACGAAACGGACAATTTCCATGGGTGAAGCAATCACGGCTACTAAGCCTTGACGCCACGATAAGAAGCGGGATCCCTTCGGGGTGAAAACCTAATATTTATACACAGTACACACATATATTAAGCAATAAAGGTAAGGTTATTTACTCGAAGAAAATATCTTCTAATCTTTATATCGTAATAAAATACCAATAAAAATGCTAAAAGGAGAAAACTAGTTAAAGTATTTTCTAAGAGAAATTTCTTACCTTACAAAGTTGCAGCCTCATGATAACTCGTACGTTTAGTTGATGCGTGACTGAAATAAAAGCACGCGAGAAATAAACGAGATAGACCAACAACTAATATGAAGTCCGTCTAACTAGTGCTGTAGCTTCAGTCACGTTGCGAAACTAGTTTTCAATAAAGTTAGCGCACGTTCTTTTGAATATTAGCTTTGCTTACACGTTATTTCATAAACCCACTAGTTCAATAGTTAATGAAAATTATGTTAAAGCATTTGCCCATTCATATCTGTCATAGACACAGTGTTTTGTATATTATCATCATCATCATCATCATCATTATGGGCTGTACCCTTGAGATGTTCACTGCTGAGCATAGACCTCCCCCAAGGAATGCCACAAAGCACGGTCCTGAGCCTCTTGCATCCATGAACTTCCTGCATGTCTTACCAGGTCGTCTCCACCAAGTCGTATTACTCCATGTAGTGGGGGGTGGAAATGGCAATGGGCCGGCCATATAGCTCGAACAACCGACAGTGAATAGAAAAAAATTTTCTCGAGTGGCAGCCTCGTACCGGTAGGCGAAGTGTAGGGCGACCCCCCTGCTAGAAGGAATGACGATCATTCCTTTTTAGTTATAAAATAAATGTGTTAGGATTGGTTCACGACAATACTAGAATAGCGCTGGTGTAACGTTTTCTTTTTCAAGAAAGCATTACACCAACGTTAGGTTACTAGGTTAGGTACTGACAGAATTAAAGACCCTTTTTATTCTTTCATCATCATTTTAGCCATTCACAATGCCCAATGGCGAACTCCTTCAGCTCCTTCTTCTTAACCTATACTTATCCTTTTTTTTGTGAGAGTAAGTGAATTGAGTAGTATACATTTAGGACATCTTAGATTAACACATATTTTAAAAATAGTTACGGTTTTAATTTTATGTTTATTATTTATATACAAGATTCTGAACCTGCTAGGGTCCGGAAATTTCTTACGTCTTTAGGAGTTGGGAAATTACGACAAAAGCTCACACACCATAACTTTGATCTCAATCTACTTAATTTGCATTTCTCATCTTCGTCTTGCATTAACTGTAAAGCAAAACATAATACTTTGGATTCTCTTTCAAAAGCTCCCACTTCGGACACCTCTGCTTTTAATTTTAGCTAATTTAACTGTTATGGCCCTGAGTTGCCCAAACGAAGGTCGACTGGATTGGGGCCCATATCAATCCAAATCGGCGGACAACCCAGGGG
>DWHP01005066.1:0-12157 GCA_018247895.1 Parnassius honrathi
TTTCAGTATCAACACATTTTAAGTAATTATAAAATAATAAGTGGAAAATTATAATAAATATGTTAACCACTATCCTTTAAACATTATTACTGTTGAATACACATAACGAAACTTGATCCTGAAATCATTTTGTTTATCTATAATAATGATAATAACTAGGAGACAATGCGAACTAAAGCCTTTGTGGATTAGTTAACCTTCATATGATTGGGAAATGATGGTTCAAGTACTAAACTTTGGCTTCCAAAAGTAGTAAGACTTATTATTTAGACAATAATATACAAAAATATATAAGTATTATGTAAAAGTTATTTTATATTATTTACATAATTGAGCGTCGAAAGTGATAAATGGAAACACCAGCACGCATGCACGCACCTCGGCGCGCACTCTTGCCATATGTACGCATGCACGTACGCACACAGTAAAATCGGATTCTTATATATAATTTGTAGTATTAAAGTTTGACCTATCAAATAAAGGCCCTGATAACATTTAACTTTCAAAGGGTAAGTCAAAATAAAACTAATGTTTTAGTTTATTTGAGTCTTATATTTTTGTATAGACAATAATATATAGCTAGTTAACTTCGCAGTAGTTATATTAACAAAGGAGACGGTCCATTTCAGACCCAGTCTATGTACACTGTACCGTAAAAAAGCAAAAAAAAATTCAGGGATTTTATTAAAAATAAAATTGGAGAATAAATCAAACTAAATGACTTGCTAAAATATAAATACAATCCCAATTTTTGATGATTTTACAAGATGGCGCCCTTCCAGTCATAAAATTATATGTCATATGTCGCGTATGAAAAGTGACTGAGTCATGAAGTAATGTAGGTAGTGTGATTTTTTTTAATCCGAGCTTGTTTATGCAGTTCATCAATGCGTCTTCTTTTGGATTTCTTTGGCAATTTGTTTTTTTATATTTGGTCTTTGGATCAGTTATTACTTATTTGACTCGGCTTTTGTTTTATGGACTTCACGATTTACGTGAGATTTTGACATCTGTAGAATCACATTTTGAATCATCAATAACCTGATGACAGTTAACAGCTAACGTCAAAAAACATCAAATCGCCATTAGTGTTGTAGTTTTTGGTAAGAATAAAATATTAATTAGAATAAAGAATAAAATTGGTATATCGTCGACTTGAATGACCAAAAGTGGTGTAATATATTATTTTAATTTATTTCCTTACTTGTACAAACCAGGCCTACGCTTCATAGAAATTTGGACCATCTTCTTTGTCTATGCTATTATTATAGCAATTGTGCGTCACAAACGCGAATATTGACAATTATATGAGATGAATACTGTGACAGTTTAAGTACGTAGGTCTGGAAAGATACTCGTACTCAAGAAGTTGCAATAATTATTTCATTGAACTATCTTAACTGAAACAGTTATATACACACTAAACTGAAACTATTGTTCGCTACTTTAAATCTTTAAAATTTTCGCCAAAAAGCTAAGAACAAGCAAACAACTTTATTACATTTTTATGATGTAATAAGGCCACTAAAGTCGGCTTTATCAGGGCACTTTCATACAATAATCAACGTAAAGTAGTAGCATATTACTGTTGATTCATATTCAATTTAGTAAGACTAATCTCTTAATCATTTTCATTTTATTGCTCAAAATACTTATTATATATAATCTCATCTTATAGATTGCACAGAAGATAAAGGAAAATACCGGTGTAAGATCGATAGTTGATTGCAGGACTCCACAAGCATTTTCTCGAATTTCTTTCTTTCTTTCTTACTCAAATAATATATTTGTTGCGAACCCTAACGCTAACAAGAATCTAAAGTAATTCAAGATATTTTCCTCTCCTCCATTACCATATTCAGGTGCACTCCTGAATATAAGCCCCTTTTTTGGTTTTAACGCATATATCATGAAGCCACATGAGCAAAAGATGATAATATATATAGTGTATTTGAAGTTTTTGCAAAACATTTATTATGAGGAATTTGCGAAATTCTTTAATTTAGGTATCCACATAATTTATACAATAATAATACTACCATACTAACGAATTAAATCCAATAATAATATTCTTTACATCAAGAATATTATTATTGGATTTAATTCGTCATTATAATATTATTATAGTAGAGGACAGGAGGAGAGAGTTGATCATGTTTCCAGAAATAAAAACAAGAATTGTCTGGATTTAGTCGCATAAAAATATTATAAAATGTTATTGAAAGTACATGCCTTCTCTTATTTTTGTGAGGGTTTCAGGGCAAGGGAATGTCCGTCACGCTTCCCCGTAACGTGTTGGTGAACTTCACATGTTTTCGAAATATTTTTTTTATTTCTCAGACATACAAATTTCCACACGATGTTTTCCTTCACCGGCAAGCACGTGTTAAATCTTCTAAAAATTGAAGTTAACAAATTCATTAGATTTTGCGGAGATGTAGCGGTATCATTAGTATAAATTGCTAGATGAGTATTAGCTAATGTCGGGATATTGTTGATGTGTAGTGAGTCGGGGAGAGCATTAAGCCCTGGGGAACTCTTGTTCTGATGGGCGTAGTAGAGATGGAAATGGAGGATATATGGAGGAGGATTGGATGTGTAGTGGAGAGAGAAAGACTTAAATTTTCTAAATTTCCCACAATATATTCCACTATACCTGTGGGTATGATGGTAATATAATAAGTATTTGCGCTGTGAACTCGTTACTGTTACCAAATATCATGTTGTGTGCACATGTTTCGGAATACCAACAAGATTGTAACTTTGTATTTATTATTCTTCAATTTTTCTTGTTTTAATGTTATTCTGTTTTGTTGTACCTAAATAAATAAATATAAGTAGAAGAAAAGGAGAAGGATCGATTAACTAAGTAATCTTCTATAATTTTGACTAGTCTTAAAGTCAACCCTATACGGAAAAGTTTGTAAGCCAACCCATTGTGCCAGACCTTGCCAAAAGCCTTAGCTACATCGAGAAACGGATCACCAGTATACGCAACGACTTTGTGGCATAATCTTAGATGTGCTCTTTGAGGCAGTGCACCTGTTGAACACACAAGTGTTCAGTTCTAAATCCAAACTCAACTTCGTTTAGCCGGCTGAGGATGATGCGCTCATAGATTTTCCCATGACACTAAGGAAACTGATGTGTTTATAGATGTCCTATCTCTACATTTTCTTTACAGCGGAAGATGCTCCAGCAGGTCGAGTCGTCTTAGGGGGCAGCTGAACATCCAATGGAGATTCTTAGCTCCCCCTGCCCCGCCGTTACCATGGTGGCCACCGTAGCCAGGAATAGCGGGGTCGCCGGGCTTGGAAGTCGTTTATTTATGTCGTTGCTCTTAGAGGGTATATTGCCATAGTTGCCACGCTTGGCGAACGGGTTGGCAACCGCAGTTTTTATTTTTTTCTGCCATTTTCTGCCTCAGTTTCTCTCTGTCGCCCCTTACGACACCCACGGAAAAATATGGGGTAGTGGGTATTCTTACTCGCAACTACACGAGCGTACTACACTATACCCATATATTATTACTTTTCTTAACTAAGTAATCAGTATCAATTGT
This sequence comes from Parnassius honrathi, assembly GCA_018247895.1. Lineage (NCBI taxonomy): Eukaryota > Metazoa > Arthropoda > Insecta > Lepidoptera > Papilionidae > Parnassius > Parnassius honrathi. The sequence continues at coordinate 3,563 of DWHP01005066.1, forward strand.
AATTCATAAACAAGCTGGATAACAGCGCTGTAGCTATTTACTGCGGCTGTAGCTGAGCTGACTACTATTTAATTTCTAATAAATTGCTTTTTTTTAATATGATTTCTTTTCTGTTTGTTGATATTCTTACAAAGCACCGTGTATTGGCTGTGTTTCATTAATCATAGTGTACAGTTATCAATTTATCAAGTAATTGCTAAGCCATTTGTTCATTAAACCTCGAAACCCACATTCTATTATTGGTTAAAACTGATTTCGTGATACAACGTATCGGACGCTTTTTTGGAATGAAAGATAAATTTTTGCTGCTTAGTTCATTGACAACATCGGCGGACCGTGTTAGTGCGGTAGATGTACTGTACGTTTTTATAAACCCATGCTGTGCTTTAGATATTATAATTTTTTCAGTAACATATTAATTTGCTGAACAATAACTTCTTCAGCTACTTTGATTATTACTAATAATATAGTGACTGGCCTATAATTGAAATATTGTGAGTGATTACCTTGTTTAAATACTGGGCGAATAATTGCATTCTTTAAGTTTTTTTATATTAGGTGGTTCATATACAGTTTTAATAAGAATGCCTCTTGTTGATGTCTTTTATTAAGCAAAGTTATATTTTTGTAGCACATCCCTGTATATAATTTTTACTATACTCGTAACAATTAACAATTCACCAAATTGATATTTTTCTCTAGTACATTCAGATTTCTGATATCCGCTTATTTGGTATAACGTTATTTCTTCTCGTTTAACATCGATTTTACATAATATAACAAAATCTATCTTGTACTCACAACTTTTTAAAAGTAATAATTGAATATAACCTAAGATCAATATTTTTACTGCTCAAACATTTTAGCGTTCAATCCTGAATGTTTTTCTTATTTCAACATTCCGCATCTCAAAGAGAATGCCAGAACCTTTATCTAGACACATAATATTAAATCCATTAAAACAATAACAATCTTATAATATATTTATTATTGGTCAAATTAAGAAAACCTTTAACCGACAAGCATGCATGCGTAGTGGAGGCAGGTGAATCAGGATTGCCAAATGAAAGTTCGTAGTCACTGCTTATCCCTCTGGGTGACAGGCACGAGTGTATCTTTATGTTTTATGTAAAACAACAACTTAAGATACGTGTGCGTACCTTACCATTATAGTCTATTAAAAGTTCATTGCTAAACATAGGTCTCCTCTAAAGATTAAATCATAGGGAGGATATTTGTCGCAATTGTCACGTTTGGTGGACTAGCTACCAAAAGGAGTTTCTCCCATCAGCCCATCTCATGATCTCTATACCTCTATCACCCCTTATAATACCCAAAGGACGATCTGGAGTAGTGGATATTCTTACACTGCCCATACAAGGTCATCCTGTCCTCACGGTGTGCTTATACAGAACATAAAAATAAACTATTTTATAAATGTTATCAAAAACACAAATACTCGTATATATACCGTACTGAAAAATACATCAATTATCTTTTCACTTTAATCTATACTAAAATATATAAAATGAATGTCAAAATTACAGATTTTTACCGAATGCATATGAAAGTACGTGTGTACCTAATAAATACGGTACGTAAAACAAAAAAAAATTATTTAATCTTTTATCTTTGTCTGCCTGTCTGTCTATTTTTTCCGATAAATTTCCCAAATGGATGGATCGATTTTTATGGGCCTTCCATTGGCGGTTAGCTGATAATACAAGGAGTAATTTTGGTTACTTATATTTCCGAAAAAGGTTTGCACGAGAAAAAATGAAAAAATAATTTCCGCAGTTATTCAATTAACAGTTAGTCTTTTTACAATTTAAAAGAAACTTAACTAATTATCAAATGTCAAATTTGATAGAATATTCATAAAATGATAATATGATTTTGCTTGATAAGTATAATGCGGGATTTTTCTGTAAAGTATACCCAAAAGTTACTGTTATGTGATGAAACCTAATAAAACAATATTCAGTAATCTTGATATTGATAAAATTGTTATATTTAACGAAAGGAAATATATTTTATTAGGATTTTTTACTAAATTGTTATACACTAAACGAAAAGTGCAATCTTTTATTAAAATTCATATACAAGCAAGTACGATAGAGACTACAATTGTGTTTGCAAGTTGAGCCGCGAACTGCGAACGATTGTTTGCACTCGATGCATATTAATGCACATTGCGCGCAGCCCCTATTCAACCAACCTATTGGGATTCAATGGGTGGGTATAGTAATAGTAATAGTCTACCTAGAAATAACTAATTTGTAGGTATTTTAAACAAGGAATTTTAGTGAGCCCAAGTGAATTATTTTTGTAATTCAAGAAATGTAGCAATGAAAATTGCAATATCCTCCAAATCGAATGTAAAGTTTAACTACATTCTTTTCTATCTTGGTTAAATTATCGACTTTGTAAGATTTATTTTTTAATCAGAGGCACTCGTTAGTTCAAATATAAAGGAAGCTGATGAAATGCCTTTACGACAATATCGCAGACAGATCTTCGCGTGATAGTGGTTGCGATAGTGCGTGATAACCTTGAATGGTTTGATTCGACAGTTAAGTATCTCTCTTTCTTATTGCTACGTTTCAGATCATAAATGACAGGAACGGGATGGTCTTATTGCTGGAAACAAGGAATTTTATTTGTCCCACAGAGGAGACGACAAATGCATTTTTGATTTTTAATGTAGGTATGGACCGCAACATTCAGTTCCCATTAAGCCGATATTACACGGTTCAATTTCGGTTCAGTATTGATTTCAATTTAATTGCTTCAATGGTATTGATACGTCTAAATACATTTTAATGCGATTGCGCAATCTCATTGAAAGCTAAGATTCGCCGAACCCTTTCAATGGCATTGTGGCAATATTGATCATGGCGACTCATTCTGCGCGCCGCACGACAGCAAAGCGTGCGCACGCGCACCTATTTCGCTTGCGCACATGGGTGTTTAAAATGGAGTTTAAGTGGCGCGACAGTCAGACAAGTGAAAGGTTTTCAAGAAGTTCATTAAATTGAATTTCCGTCATTCGCAAATAGTTCAAATATAAATTTGGATCTTCTTCTATCAATTCTACTAATTAGCTGCTTGAGGCTCCTTTAGTTATCCTTCTCGAAATCCACGGGCGCACCCAACAACGCCGACATTTTCTATTATTTTTTTATTTAACTCATTTATTAAATAGTCGCGGATTAACGAAATTCCCGCTAGTACGAGTTGGCGCGACATCGTAATGCGTTGTGTACAATGAATGTCATTTAAATGATAAACGTGTATATTGGTAGTCGTTCGATACAATTAATAGTATTTTCTACAACTGAAATGCCACCTGACTGTTAGTGGCTACTGCAGGCCACAGTTATCGGTACAGTTATCAGATGCTATGTCACCCAGGCGACCCTTTTTACTGGAAACGAGGCATTCCATCTTAGTCCTAACGGGTGACAACGCATCTGCATTCTGATTCGTCGAGGATTGTTGGATCGAGGAGAATCGAGGATAGATGTAGATGTCTATGGGCCACAGCAACCACTTACCATCAGGTGGACTGTGTGCTCGTTTGTCACCTATCCTATTTAAAAAAAAGTATGGCATGGCTCACTACCAGTAATTATACTAGCTCTCTTTAACCTTTAGGCAGAAAGACACCAGTGTGACTTGGCGGCAGAAACAGCTAAGATGGTAGTACCTACCGAAATGGACTTTTAGACAAAAAAGTAAAAGTGCTAAAATCTAGTAATTTTACTGATACAATAAAAATTTAAGCATAACAAAACTTTGAATTAGCAGACATAAGATTGAAGGATTTTTAATCCATGAAAAATAATTCCACAAAAATATCAACTGATGACAATGTGCTTTTCAATGGAATTGTTTCAATTTGATTGAACCGTGTGATATCGGCTTTAAATGGACTAAGTAAGTAAGAATTCAGTCATAAAAACGGTGACAATCCTCAGCGATAATCATAACACAATTAAATTAGACTATAAATTATTTGTGTTTTACAAATGATCGCGCTAGCCGCAAAACTTTTTTTCGACTAAATTAATGTATTATCTGTATTATTTATTCCGAAGTAAAATTTAATGTCTACGACTGTGCACATTTTGATTTCATTTAAAAAATTCCGTAACATTGCTCTATAATATTTCTAAATGTTAAATCAAAACAGATACAAAATTTTGTGTGAAATTTAATTTCCAAGCAAAATAAATTGAATTATGTCAGAGGAGAACGTCCATATTTAATTAAATCACAAACAAGATTTTAATATTTAAGAGATGGCGAAAAAAGACACTCCAGATTCAAAGCAGATTCAGTTACTTAATTCGTTGATGTTATTCTCGCATCTCACTATATTGTGATCCTTTACCTTTTCGTCGGCTCGTTTTCAAAAAGGAACAGTTTCTTAATTTGTATTTGTATATTCTGAAAAAATATCGCGATCTGAATTGTAAATCGATTTTAATGATTACCTTTCTTAATTTCGTGGATACTCCAGGAGTGGTCGCATATAAGTTTGAAAAAATAAAAATTTCTCCTAAGTGTTTTGGGCGTAAAGTTTTTATGTAATTATTTAGACGATATTTGAACATGTGATATTCCTTTGTGCATTTAAAAGGGTTACTTCGAATAATCAGAGCGTATAAACCACGCGGTCGTTGGATATGCAAACCAGTGTTACAGACGTATTATGCATACACAATAACGTAATCTGAAAATTAAAGCCACATGGATTTTGTGACCGTGTTGACTGCAATGGCCACTATTATCACCCTTTGCCACATTAAAATGGGTAACACATCCGGCGACTCAAATATTAACACACCGCCACTGCAGTCTGTAAACATAACTTGAAGTGAATTTTAATCTTTTACGTAGTATTTAACCTTTTGTACCATATTATTCGTACATATTTTACCAGTTAATCTTGTAATTCCTTATTTATAGGTGTCATACCTATAAATAATGGAATAAAACATGAATAATAGTTGCTATTATTATGATATAATTCATTACGATAATGTAAATTTGTAAAGATTTATATGCAGTTTGAAAAAAAATAATAGAGTTACATAATTAATAATGTTAACATTTTAATTTCTCTAATTATGAGCGACAACTTTAGTGTTAACTTTACTGATAACTTTAATGATAATTGATAAATTTTATGCTTTTATCGCGATAACGCGAATATTCGTGATATATTGCGTTATACCTAAGCCTGACCACATTTCGAGGTCATATTATAATATATTATGGTTTTCTACTACTCTAGTTGTAAATACAAAAGTTGCTGAAAACGTTATAACTCAAAATTAGAAGATATTCGAAAACTAGTTAACCTAGAAGTAGCGTGTCCGCATTGCATCCTGAGAATGAATTATATAGCAGTGTTTGCGGTACTATCTACGACGATAGTTTGCTCTCGATGCTTGTTGAATTGTCACTATTCACTACCGTGTTATTATGATTTGAATACATTGTTCATTGTTTCAGTTATTTATGTTAGACGGATATTTTCGAGTATTAATAGCCCTACTGTTAAAAGTTTATAAGGAGATAATAGATCTCTACCAAATTACTTTATGGGTATCTAGGGACTAGGGGGCCAATATACAGCTGTGGGCTGTAATGATGGTGATGATGATGATGAAATTACTTTTTAGTTTTTATGTTCTATTTATAACATTAAATATTGTTTTTAAGTAGTGATGCAACGAATACTACTTTTACGAATACGAATACGAATATTAAACCTACTATTCGGCGGATATGAATACGAATACGAATATCTCGCTTCGCCTCGAAGAACTAATTTATTTGATGATTTTATATTGTAAAAAATTTACAACAGGCAAATTTTTATTTAAAAAACAACCGTTAAAAAAGTCTTTGCGAGGCGACTGTACATAGTTTCAGTGAAAAATATTTTAGAGCGAGTTTTTTCAGCCTTGGAAAGTGGACATCTTCTCGCCAAATAAAAGGTCAATGAATCATAGGCGAGATTTAAGACTTCGTATTATTGAGATTGCTTCAGATAATGCCGTTAATTCTTTGCTTAGCTCCTCGAAGCTTCTTCAATATTGGCCAGAATATCAATAATTTGGCTCACAAGAGCCCATTGTCTTGCTGTGATTTCATGACGAAAATTTGGTAGAGATGGTAAAACATCTTGAATCGCTATGCGCTGTTCATGTAATCTCTTCAACATCTGATATGTTAAGTTCCATCTATTTCAACATCTTAAAACATGTTTCAGTATATTGTTAGATTGTTGAGAATCTTGTGTAGTCGTCGCTAAGGGCCTTTCTTATTTTTTACGCACCGACGACGCGCGGTTTCAAAGTCTGCCATTAATTAGAGTTGCGTACAAAAATATAAGTTTTTAAATATTCGTGGTTAGTATTCGCCGAATACGAATGTTTGATAAATGTCTACTATTCGGCGAATACGAATATTCATATTCGTATTCATTGCATCACCATTTTTAAGTAATAATATATTCATTTTATTCATGGTAAATTTACATCATTGGTATGTGAGAACAAAAATTGAAGAGGACGTGAAATAAATATGTGGTCACAAATAAAATATATTGTCATGATATAATAATGATCAATCTTCGAATTCCATCGGCAAGTATTAGAAACATTTGCCACGGGGTAAGCGTCATCGATCATTATCACTTCGCCTTCGGTCACAGTTCTGAAGTTAACAATATAATATTTGTATCCGCAACCGAAATGTACCGTAAACATTGATAGCTGAGTAATATATCTTTATCCTTATAATATTCGATATTAATTATTTCGTATATTATTAGTTTAATGGTTTTATTACTCAACTATCAATCAATGGTGAGGCCGATGTTAAGCAGTAGACCTCTAAGGCAAATGAAATGAATGAATTTTGCACAGCTTGTTTTTTTAACAGGTCTTACTTAAACAAACTGACATCAACAAAGAAATGTTTATGGATGCTTATCTCTTCTTGCTAAATGAAAATAGAAAGATACAGATATAGAGATAATTATTATTCAATTTAAATATTCCCTAAAATAAGGAAGTCTATGTTTGCTATGATGTTTGAGAAGAAAGTACATAAAATTACAGCTCTTCTCTGTGTTTGGAATATAAATTATTTTGCGCTGTTCTAGTGCGAAGAGCAAACCCCACATTTCTTTGAAACATTTTTAATACCTCAGATATACAAGTTTTTCACAATGTGTCTGTTCAGAAGGAAAGTTGGTAAATTAGTTGATACAATAACGATAAACAATCTCATTGGTGCATGGTCGAACACGGGTTCCTGGCATACTAGAAAGTTCAAGGCGAGTGCCAAGCCTCTCTGAGTTGCTTCGACTCCTCCTTGAACTATTAATCGAAAGTTAGTTACGTTTAAGTCAATTATTTTAATGGAACAATAACAGGAATTAATCACTAGTTGATTGTATATTATAAAAAAAATGAAATTATTGTTTCATATATACACACACACACACACATATATTGATACAATTATACGAGGAATATTTATATGTTTGTTTGTAATTGCGTGCTCGAAAACGGATCTAAGTATTTCGATGAAATTTACAATGCCCTCTCTCAACTCAACTTCACCCATATAGTAACAAACTAGACTTGCCTGCGTAATATGATTGCTAAATCGCCACAGTTTTTATCTTATCAAGAACTTAATAGCTGAAGCGTTTATCTAGGTTTTAACTAGCTACCAAGTCCGAGTGCGCGAGTTCTAATTCCGCAATTGGTTCAGATATTCTGCTTTTACTTTTTGTTTTATAATAATCTAGCCCACACAACCCCCTAGCTGAGTGAAAATAAATTATAATAGACTGAGAGAATTTTTTATTTACGGAGTCACGCACAATTGTATGGCACTGTGTACTTTTAACCGAGAGTCATTTTGTGTGAAGTATCTGGCTACATAATTTTTATATACTACTGTGTAGGTAATTGAATAAATGTTTGTATTATTTTAAATAAGTTTCCAAGCAACCCATATCTGCTCAGCTTTAAATAAAAATATTTTTTTTCAATGATTATACATGTATAGAAAAAAAATTAAAACGTTACCTTAGTACAAATTTGCATCCAAATATTTACAGCCGTTTCCGAGAAATCATTTAAATATTATATTTTTTCACTAAGTTATTTTAAAATATTCCAAAAAGTGTTACGTAGACTTTCATTGTAAATCTAAAAATATTTAAAATATTTTCTGTAGAAATACTGTAAACCTAACCTAAGCTTACATCTGCCGGATGTTTTAATATTTTTTCTGTCAATTGCTTCATTAGACTCATATGAAACACATGATTTTTATGATAATTCCGCCATTACATCTGATTTAATAGGCTACAAATCCTTGCGAAAGGTCATCGATTCCTACTTAGGATAAAACGTGAGGCTATTGAAATTAAAAAACATGACCTAATTTCATTAGAGAATGAGGCTGGGTACTACCATCTGTTTGAGATCCGGTAGCTAGATAATAAAATTAAACCAAAAGCCAAGCATACCACTGCAAGACTTTAAAATACTGTAAGCT
>DWHP01005067.1:0-12156 GCA_018247895.1 Parnassius honrathi
AAAGAAGCGAAAGAGGTATGTAAGGATCGTGACACTTGGCGATCTGTTCTCTCTGGCTACCCCGTTAGGGATTGTGCATGAAGATAAGTAAGTAAGTAAGTATCAGGTGAGCCGTTTGCTCGTTTGCCCCCTCTCCTATAAACAAGGCTAATTTATTAGCCCAAAACGCATAATATAAAATAAAATTTAATTATAATAAAACTGATAAAAATCTACTTTCTACTCTTACCATACGCACACTATATAGCCGTCGATGCTTCATCAGAATACACGGTGACACGCGAACACAACCTCAAAGTATTATTCAGCCACTGGGAAGGGAACCGAGGACGTTTATGCTTGCGATTATAATTCAACGAAATTATTTGGTTCAATAAGCGTGAACATTAGACCAAGGATTGGGATATTAACGCATGGTAGTGATCAAGGAATTTCTCGAGTCTTCAAGTTCTTTAGATTGGAAAACACAATGTATAGGAGATTCAAAACTGAGGACAGGAAAGGAAAAAGTAAACACATTACATGTCCAAACATTGGTGACATAGTCCACCTTGAGTTTATCAACCCAAGCAATATACTATAAATTTGTACTGCTTAAATACTTTATGTTTAAAGTTAATTGTCAGATAAGTTTCATTTATTTTATTATAAACGAGACTCGGAGAATTTTTCTTGACCTTCTTTGTGAATTTGTAAGCATATTTAAAGCAACAGCCAAATTTATAATAATGTGCTTTTGTTTTGGTTTTGTATGATCCAAATAGATCTATTCGATTGGGAATTCAGGCTGACGGAATCGATCAAAATGTTCAATGTTAATAAACCAAATGTATTTCGGAATATACTACGTTAAAAAAACGCAAGTTTAAACAATCCTGATCCCTTTTTTACAATCCACCAGTACCTGAAGTAATACTCAGAGGCAATGCCGCTTTACCGAAGGCTTCTGCTAAATCTACACTTCTACTAAAAGAGAAAAATCTTAATATTGCTAAGAAATTTTGATAATTATTCAGACATATCGTCATGTATTTAAACACCAGGTCTATATATCAAATTTTCTTAGCAAAAAAGAAAAGAAATAATCGAAAGTCAAAACAATGAATGTGTGCTGCAAAACTTGTGATGTGCAAGATGAAAAACAAGGCAATTTCGGTCAAAATTTTTGCGTCAAATAATTACTTTTAGTAACGAACTGTAATTAAAATCTTACGCATATTCATTAGGACAATATAATCTTTTCCAATGGAAAATATCACAAATATGTGAAGACCGGCTCTATATTAGAAAAGGGTTTCTATTTACTTAATTTTAAATAAAATTTAACATCTAGAGAGCTAGGAAACCGATTGTCAAGCGGTTTTATTTTACGTTCTTAAGCCTTCGTTTATTGTTTCTACGCAAAATATCTTTTAAATTATTTTAAAAGATATTTGAACAAATAGCTTACTTATGTGAAGACATTTGTTTAAATACTTGTAACATGTCTTTCTTCTATTTAAGGTTAAAGTTTAATTTAAGATATTATAAGCCGCATATAAAAATGCAAAAATATTGACCGATAACAAAAATTGCGAAATGATAACTTTAAGCGAAATATTTTAAAAAAACACAGGACGTCACGACGTGCAGCCAAAGACCTCAGTCAAACCCCATATGGTAATCTGAGTCAACCACGGCACTGTCAACTGCCAACGTAACAGCAAATGGCGGCTACTGTGTCACAGATTATAAATATGACACAAACGACATAGACCATTGACAAATGACCACATGCCCGATAGGCCAGGTTGACAGCAACGGCCGCGGTGTGGTAAAGCCTCACAGTTACCAAATGAGATTAGACCGAAGTAGGCAAAAGCTGGTCCCTTGAAAATAAGTTAAATTTGAATATAAAATGCAGGGTAACTTCAGAAAAATATTGAATTTATATTAAATTAGCACAGTAAGTTATTTTATCATCATTTATTAACATTATGAGAAATAATTTATTAAATGATTTTCTATAAATTACATTGACACCGTTTAAACTAATACGTGCGACATTTGTCATAGTAATTATGATATTGTTATTCTATGGTTAATGGCTAACGCAAATTTCAAACAGTATTATTTTTTTACTTATTCCATAAAGACAGAACCTATGAATTTTTAGCAAAAGGACTGCTTAGTGTTGACAACATACAAAAGCATACAAAAAAAAAGAAAACAGTCACTACGATTTGATTAACAAGACACACGTAAAAAGCAAACACAACTACACGATGTGAACAAATGGTACTAAATCAAAAACTTACGTGTGTCTACCGAGTTTCTAATAGAATTTGAAGACATTCAGCTTCTAACTGTATACCAACTGGTAGTCTGGGTGTAAAAACCCCAGAATTACCAGCTGATATTTGGCCAGAAGCCGGATTTGCCCAATAATCGAATTAGATACCACTAAACATTTGACGACAGTTATAAAATATAAGATATATCCAGTGAAACACATCGTTACACCATAAGTCAGTCCTCTAAAAGTTAAATACTTAAAATTGGAGAATAAAAAAATCTAAAGGATCCCCATTTATGAGAATACTTTATTTTAAAGTTGATATAACTTATTGACTAAATGTTATGAAGTAATTTTAATTTTTAAATTTTGATTTGTAGAGTTTTTTAAGATATACAGGAACACCTAACATCTATAATTCCTTTATACTGGACATATCTATGATTTCAGTATTATTTGATATTCAAAACAAAATGTTATAACATTCATAAATCGATCCACTTTTGTAATGAAAAGATAAAAGTTCAATAAAACTACGTTATATACAAAATAAAAAATATACATTACACAAATCAAATAACGTTCCAGTTTAAGTTGTGTTCAATTTAGTTTCAAATTTACCTTGTTCTTTCAAATCATTGATTTGTGCTGTTTTAGTTTCAACTTGATCGCCCAGTCTGGATGCAGCTTGTAGACCTGCTAATGATTCTTCCAGTTTAGAGTTCAACCTTGCGATCTCTTCTTGTAGCCTTTGATTTTGATTTTTGGCCTCTTCCATTCTATTTCTAATCTTCTCTGTGGCGTTAGCTACGTCCCTTTCCTTTTCTGTAAAAAAAATTGCATGAATATTTATTAACTTCTTCAAGGCATTGATCAGTTAATTAGTATTTTTTTATTATCAGTTAAGTAAAAACTTGAAACAATTAATAAAAATTACACATTATATACGAGTTCATTTAGTAATATACCTAATTGAAACTGTTCTAGTACTATTTGTAGGTTTGTAAGTGCAGCTTCGCTCCTATTTCTAGCATCTTCTGCTTCACTTAACCTTGCTTGAACTTCTTCCCTTTGCTTTTCTAGGAGCTTTATTTGATTCCGTAATGTTTCTACTTCTTGGTTAGCTCTTATGCTATAAATAAAAAACAAATCGTTATCACAGATAAGTACATTGATTGTTAAATACAAATCATTCATCTTCTTTATCAGTTCATCATTTCAGGAATAATTAATCGGTTTTATTTGCTATAATCGTTACTCCCTGAAGGCTGTTTGGTGATCGTAGTCTTGGAATTACCATAAGCTATACAGGATATCCTTATACCGTCACCTAAAAATTGTAATAAAAAACATATTTCTGGATTTTCTCTTAGCCACCTTCTACGATAGCTACTGGACAACAACGGGTGAACGATTCGGCGACGTAGTACACCACAAATTGGAAACTTAGAAAGCCAGATTGTCTATATTGAATACGCAACGTCACCTTAACAACAGCGATAAAGACCAAATCGCGAGGTAAAACTCTTAGTCGGTGAAAGGACTTCTTTTCTGACGAGGAATCCGTCGGAGTAGATAGCACCCACTTTCCAATTTCCACAGCCAAAGAGCAGGTCCAGGCTGTGAGGCATTCTTCCTTAGTCCTAAGAGGTAACGCAGAGGTGGCATAGGTTGCCTTCTCCTGCAATATCTATTTACAATCTGGAGGAATAAAAGTTAGTTTCTTCAATTTTATGAGAACAGGGTTATTATTTCATAAAATAAGACGACTGGGTACTATCATCGCATCTTCTTGATGTACTGTAATTAATAGAGTAGAGCAACACTGTAGTAGAGTTATGGCTGAAGTCCAAATGGAACGACTCCACCGAGTAATGTCCACACTGGAGCTTACCAAAAAATGAATTATTTTAAACCGAATTATTTTTTTTTCGAGCACAATATCATAAATAATAAAAAGTGAACATACCTGTTACTAGTATAAACAGTACTAGTCTGTTTTGCTTTCTCTTCCACTTGATGTAGCCTTATCTGACACTCGCTAAGCTTTTGTTCCGATGTCATAAGTTCTTGTGTGTAGTTTTCTTCCATCTCCATCAAATGGTGCCTTAATCGTTCTAATTCCCTTGTTGAATTCTGTTCTAGTTCTGACAACTGGTAACAATTGATAAATTATGGAGCATTTTTACAAAACTGGAGTGATAAATGGATTAACAATTAATTTAATGGTAGATCTATAGTTAATTTCAAAGAAAAAAGACCGCAAAAGTTTTATCCTTCAGCACTAAGATAGGATACATCATAGCTTGTAATTATACTTGCTCCACAGCCCTTCAAATCGAAACACAAAACTGAAACTTGGCCGCAGTAAATAGCTCAGAGGATTGTAAACTCGACAGACTAGTAAAAAGCAGAAAAGAGCCTTCAAAATAGTCTTTAAATAAAAGTAAGGTAAACAAAATCGCTAATAGAAAACGTTTAAAAGATAAAGTTTCAATTATGTTGTAGTAACGCAAAGGAAAGTTGACAAGAAAATATTCCTGAAAGTTATAATAAATTACCTGGGCATTTTCTGTCGTCAATTTCTTTACAGTCTCTAGTTGAATTGTAAGACTTTTGTCCAAATCCTCGCACCGTTTGGTCAAGTTTTTGATGGATTCATCGGCATTAGTGAGATCGGTCTTTAGTTTTTCATATTCACTAACATTTTGGTTTAAAGACATGATTATTTCTTCTTTTTCTTTTATAATTACCCTCAAGCTATCACAACTTGAACAATTATTTGTACTATTCTGTAAAAGCAAATCCTTTTCTTCAATTATTCTCTTGTATTCATTGGTTTGTTCTAGAATAACGTGATTTAATCTTTGAATTTCATTGTGGTACTGTAGACTTTCGTTATGCTTCAAATTTATTAGGTTAATAAGATTAGCTTTTTCTGATTGTGTTTGTTCTATAATGTTCTGGTATTCCATATACACATTTTCTAATTGCTTCATTTTATGTTCTAATTCAGACACTTCTCTCTGTTTAATTTCAAGTTGATTGTTCAGGTCATTAGAAACTTGTCCAAGCGTCGATATTTCTTCTTTTAACTTAGCGTATTCATCATTTAGATGAGTGCTATCAGTTGTTTTCATTTTATCTGTCAACTCAACAAAAGACTGGTTTAGCTCTTTTATCTCCTTGTTCTTATTTTCTGCTAAAGATTTATACTCGTGACTTATTTTTTCCAATTTATCAAGTCGATCAGTCAACATTGCAATGGCTGTGTTTTTATTATTCACTTCATCATTTAAAGCAGTTAATTGTTTATCGAGTTCTTCCTTTTCTTTTTGCAGTAAACTTAATTCTTCATGGCTGCGGTTTAAAATTTCACTAGTACGATTAAACTTTTCAGATACTTCTTCATATTTTTTGTTTAAAAGTTCTAATTCTTGATTCTTAAGAGTAAGACTGTTTTGTAAATTACTGACAGCTTCGTTCAAATTTTGTAAGGTCAGATTGTTTTCGCTAATTGTATTATTAAGAGAATCAATTAAAGAATCTTTTTCGTTAAGGTCGGACACCAGTTTGTTAAATTCTTCTTCAAGGCTGACAATCTTTTTATCATTAGAAAATAATTCCGACTCTAAATTAGCCCTTATTTCTAAAAGTTTCTTATTTTCTTCCTTAAGGGCCATAAAATCTCTGTTTACAATATCTAATTGGGCGGCTTTCTCTTTATAATCATCTAAACTTCGTTGAAGTAGCTCAATATTTTGTTTTTCTACGGTCGTTCGATTTTTGAGTGTGTTATTTTCTGTTGAGAGTTCAGTTATATAAAGTTTTAATTGATTTATATCACTATTCTGTTCATCAGTTTTGTTTTTCAGCGTTGTATTTTCTAAAAGGGCATTTTGCAATGTTTCAGAAATTAAGCTACCCTCAGGGTTTTTGTCCCCGTCAGCTTTAGACTCGGAATTAACAAAAATAGCACTTTGTGCGAGTGTATCTTTATTATTTTCGACAACTTCTTTATATTTCTCAGTTTCTTCCAACTTCTTTTCAAGTTCCTTTATTTTTGATTCTAAAATATTTTTTGTCGATTGCAACTCAGTGGATTTTACTTCCAAAGCATTTTTGAGATCGTCTACTTCTTTTGTAAGCAATACCTTTTCATTTTCTGTAATGTGAACGTCAATAGCAAACTGTTCGTTTTTAGCATTAGCAGCATTGAGCCGCTTTTTCAAATCATCTAATTCATCTATTGTTTTCTGTAGCTGTCCATTATTGTCAATATTAGTATTGCTTTCTAACTCTATGTAATTTTTGGTCTGAGTCTTACAAATCTCTAATTCATTAAGCATAGACGTATATTTTTGTTTAAGGCCAGCGAGACTTTCTTGTAAGTTACTTTTTTCTATTCTCACCTCAGCCAACTCTCTTTCTATTTTCTTAATTTCCGATTCAAAAGTTTTGTTTATTCTGTTACAATCTGCCAACTCTGTTTCTAATCTTGCATAGTTATCTTCGTGGGTTTCAATAATGGGTTCTAATTTTGATGTATTCCTTAACGCAGTAATTTCTGAGATAAGAAAATCATTATTTTTCTTCATTTCATCCAATTCTCTCTCACATTGCTGTATGTCAGTAGTCAGGAAATCATTTTCAGTTGTTAAATCATCTATATGTGTTTGCAAATTACTAATATTGAGGTTCTTTTCCGATAATTTCTGTTCTAAGTTGTCGATGTCTTTTTTAAACGAGTTTACTGTTTTAAAGACGCCTTCAAGTTTATATAATACAATATTATCGTTGGAGGAAGGTATTTCGCCTACGTAATCAATAGGTAATTCAAAGTTAACATATCTGTTATAAAGCTGCATTACTTTATCAGCTTTAATAACTTTATTATCTGACATATCACGATTATTATCATTTTCCCGCTGAGTTAACTTATGTTTTAAATCACTTATATCCCGCTTTAAAGCTTCAATTACACCTTTAGCATTATCATCTATATTTATTTCGTCTAAATGTATTTGATTTAAGCTTCTTCTGTGCTTTAAACCCTCGCACTCCTTTAGTATTTCTTCGTATTTTTCCCTAGGCACCATATTTGTTGATTCTGTTTGTTTTACGGCAACTTCTAAATCATGTTCCAATTTCGTCACTTGTTCTTGTAACTTGAAAACCTCTTCGTGTAAATCCTGATTTTCTTCTTGAAATTTCTCAGCGTTTTCTCTTAATAAACTATGTATCCTTTCCAGGTTTTGATATTTATGTTGTAAAGTATCGTAATCTGAACTTGACGATTTAAGATTGGCAATTTCTTTATCACGTTCACCAATCATTAAAAGTAAATTTTTTATCTCGCTAGCGTATTCGTCGTTGGAATTTTTTAAATCCTCATGTTCCAGTTTAAGGACTTCAAAATTCTTCTGAAGTTCTGTCTTTAATGTAAGCAGTTTTTCCATAGCCAACCGATGCTGACTGTCCAAATCGTCCAGACTATTTATTAAATTCTTATTTTCTTCTTTAAGGCGAAAAATTTCACTATTAGATTCATTATCACCTTCATCTCGATCTTTTAGGGAGGATAACTCCTTCTGCAGTGCTTGTATTTGTACTTTGTACTGATTTTCAACGTCACGGTCAATAATTTTAGAGGACTGTGGTGGGGGATCCCAATACCAACTGGAGTCGTCTTCTCTGAGTCCATTTTTTTTGGAGAGTCTCTGAAAAGAAAAGATAATATAAGTAAGCATTTACTAAAACAACAAAGTGATAATCTAATAATTGTATTTTCAACTAGAGTTAGGAACATTTAAGCTGTCCTCTGATGTAGATAAAAAGTCTAAATTTTGTTTAATATTTGTAGATTATATAAATATTGTATGTGTAATTATTCCTACAACTACTTATATTGAAGTAAAACCATTCAAAACAATTTAACGGATTGTCACTATTTAACACCGCCTTTGTGTCCTTAGAGTGTGTGCTACGCCAACACACGGACAGTAAACTTGTTTTTGAAATGGTAAATACTGTTTCTACGTTTCGATGTTGCAATTTCTATGACTGTCGTTGCATTTTTATCTCTATCCACTAATGCAGTCATTTATTAAGCAAATAACCGAAACATGCACACGCTAAACCTGCGATGATGTGTAATTTGGCGGTTAGAACCGTATACAGCCACAAGCGCAAGTTTTTAACAGTTCTATCTTACTTGTTATTTGATGTACGTTGTAAGCGATGCGGTACGGTGTTCAGCAGTGCGTGTGAGTGTCTGTACAAACACGATACGTTATCAGCCCGGTTTTTTAATGGCTCAACAACTGAGTCATGGGTAGGTAACTCAACTGCGGCTGTTGGATAGCGTTTAGTAAGACACGAGGCATATTGTTAAATGTTGGTAATATTTTGCCATTTTAAAGCCGGTAGTTTGTTCCGTAGATACGAAAACCTGTTGCTATTCCCATTTGCAGTAGTTTGCTTTTTAATGTTGTTTAATTTATTGGGCATGTTAATGTTTTTTACTTAAACGATTTTCAGTAACGCTATTGATAAATATTTTATGCCAACAACGTGGTAGAGCCACGCTGCAAGTATATTATGGTTGTAGCACGTATAGGTCGATTCTACCGGGGTAAGACTACGCTCTCACAGCATACCAGCGTAAAATAAAAGCTTAATACTGCTGTGTTTCGTATGGTAAGTTATGGATGACTTAGTCCTCAGGGGTGACAATGCATCTGCATTTTGATTCTTAATCTAAGTTAAATGTAGATGCCTATGGGCCACAGCATCCACTTACCATCAAGTTACCACCAAGTTACCCTTATCCAATAAAGAAAATTAAGACAGACATTTTGTACGTGGTAGAGCCATGCTGCAGTTATATTCGTAGTATAATTGTAGCACGAGTGGGTCGGCTCGACCGGGGAAGAACCACGCTCTCACAGAATACCAGCGTCAAATAGCAGCTTAATGCTTCTGTGTTTCGTATGACGAGTGTAGAGAACCGGAGACCCTTTTTACTGGAAACGAGCCATTCCATCTTCGTCCTCACTGGTGACAACGCATTAGCATTTTGATTCCTAACCGAGGATAGATGTAGATGTCTATGGGCCACAGCAACCACTTACCATCAGGTGGACTGTGTGCTCGTTTGTCACCCTATCCTATAAAAAAGGTAGAAAGAAAATTTTTCGAATGAATGTTATTGAACTTCAATACTTGAATACTTTTAAGGATTAAAGTACAATATTTTGCGTTGTGTAAACGATGTATTATATTTACAGCGTAGTCAAGTAGATATATACAAAACCAAGCGGAGGATACCTATATAAGCAATAAATGCACCGTCAAGTGCTAAATTAATCTACTGTTAACGTAACACTGACGAAACCATCTGGAACAAAACAACACAATTGTTGCGAGTTCAAAAAGTATTATGTGTAGAGAATTAAAAAAGAAATGAGTTAGAGTCCTATCTACCGAGTTAGGGATCTTGAATTAATTCCCAGACGTAGCAAGGGTTTGTGCATTCAAGCTACTTTGACGTGAAATTTAGGGGAGACCAAGTGCTTTTGTAAATGCACATACGTTGAAAGTGAAACAGTTTATGTTCTTCAACTCGGTTTATTTAATGCGAAAATAAAATATAGGAGAAATTAGCACATGTATCGATTGAACTCCATGTGCTTGCGCTACAGCCTGTCAACTCCACCGCTGAGCATAGGCATTCCCAACAGATTGTCATGGATAATTTGCCATAGTTCCCACGTGTGGCAGACGGGCTCACAACCGCAGTTTTAATGATAATTAATAGAAGACGCTGCTTAAAATCTCCTGTTTTGTTTCCCTCTGTCGCCTCTCACAACACCCATGTGTTGGAAAGATAGAAACAACGATATAAGTTTTGAAGGAGAGTGACAGCATAAACTCCTGTACAACGGCACGTTAATATCCAGAAGTCATTGAAAGTAGAGAATTCTTAGTGAGAATGTGCGACGGTGTCCCATTGTAATATTTTCGTAGACAGTAATGGCTGATGGGACAGTAGCCTAACGCCAGGGTGCGCAGTGCGGACGCAAAGGTCGTGGGTTCGAATTCGCCGTCCGACTATTGTCGCGAGCCACTCCCAACACAAGTATCTTCAGCTTACCAGGAGTGGTTAAAGGGACTATAAAAACAATATTTTTTTACAAATAGTAACGAGATAGCGGCCGCATAACCGAATACGACGCGATAAGAGCGGCAACAACTTTTTTGCTAAGTGATGGTACTCGATTCGACTGTATGTTTTTTATGTATGTTACCACAGAACTTTTTCCAAAGAACCGATTTTAATGATTTTTTATTTAAAAGCTGGTGCTTCTCGTGTGGTCCCATATAAATTTGATAAAGATCTGACCGTAAGTTTTAGAGATATCCTTAATAATTGACTTCGAATACATTGATGATGATGATTTTATTTATAGATAAGTTGCTTGTACAAAATTATTAATTTGATCACTTGTTTTCTTGGTAAAACTACGGCTGCCCATGAACAACTTCATCACCATCGAAATTGTAGGTGCATTTACAAAAATACTAGGCTCTCTAATGACTAACTAATTATCGACGTTTTAACGTGAGAATTCCTAGTAGCGAGTTAATGATCCTAGTGCAACAAGACGCTATGTAGGTCCGTTCCGCTAGAGTGGTCAAGAGTGAATCGCGCAAGGTCGGCTGGTGACTGCAATTAGGCGCTGTCACCACGCGATGGCCTCCGGCGGTGTGAGCCCGCACGCACGCACATGCTGTGAGGAACGTTAAACAGTTATGTGGGTTTAAAAATCTAAGTATAAATATTGACCAAACAAATAATTCTGCGTAAGACTAATTTATTACGTGACAGAGCCACGCTGCAACTATAATATGGTTGTAGAATGGGTCTGCTCGACCGGGGCAGGACCACGCTCTCGTAGAATACCAGCGTGAACTAGCAGCTTAATGCTGTTTGTATTTCGTATGGTGAGTGTAGAGAAGTTTAGAGAACTGGAGATCGTTTTGACTGGAAACAAGGTATTCCATTTTAGTTCTCAGGGGTAACAAAACATCTGCATTTTGATTCTTAATTGATGACAGATGCAGGCGTCTATGGACAATAGTATCCACCTACCATCAGGTAGACTGTGCGCTCGTTTGTCACCCCTGCAAAACTTCGAATCTACGATTTTCTTGTTGGTATCCAAAATTAATACGTTATTGTTGAATATATTTTAATACCCGTACCTCATCTCTCTGGTAATTTAAACCCAAAATGCTTTATTGTATTTTTAAAGAATAACAGTTACAAACGAGCACAGTTCGCTTCCTGTTAAAAGGGTCTCACCATAAGAAAGATAGTAGCATTGAGTGGCTATTTTATGAACTTGTATTCTGTGAGAGCGTGGTCATTCCCCGGTAGAGCCGACCCGTTCGTGCTGCAACCATAACATAGCTGCAGCATGGCTCCACCATGTGGAAATTCGTCCCACGTCTGGGCACAGGCCTCCTCTCTCCTCACCTTCGAAATGACTGAACCAATTTTAAGAAAACTGAAAGAACAGATAGTGGCAGGGCGCGGACCACGAACTCAAAAAGATCCTGGGTTCGAACGTGGGCACGAGCGGTTAAGGGGAATATTAGTAATGTTTATAGCATTGTTAATATTCTTTAAAAAAAAGAAAAGAATAGAACTACGAGTTATGTAGGTAATATTTTATCAGAAAAGCCTTTTTTTAAACGAAAAATTTAAAAAAATCCGTTTTTTTTTTAAACGTCTTTGATAAACTTTTATACGTGGTAGAGCCATGCTGCAGTTATATTAAAAATATAGTTGTAGCACGAATGGGTCGGCTCGACCG
>DWHP01005068.1:0-12156 GCA_018247895.1 Parnassius honrathi
GTTCAATTGCATAAACAGAGTAACAATTTCCCTTGCACAATCTCGCTACGTGTGCGAGGACACGTATGTGTTTTGAATAATTAATTGTAAATAAGTCCGATGCCACCACAATACACAATTCCTTACTCATAACAGGAGTTTGACAAACCGTCAAATCGTTTTATTACGTTACATTGGAATCCCTCCCTACAACCCTCTTAGAAATGAAAGAAGGCCTGTGCCCAGAAGTGGGGCTTTATATTGACATCTGAAAAACATACGCAGCATTATTGAAAATTTTTAGTATAAATTCAAAATGTATGGATGAAATGTGTGATGGAATAAAATAAAATAATATTTATAGGTGGTAGAGCCGCGCTGCAGCTATATTATGGTTGTAGTGCGAATTGGTCCGCTCGATCGGGGAAGAACCACGCTCTCACAGAATACCAGCGTAAAATAGCAGTTTAATACTGCTGTGTTTCACATAGTAAGTGTAAAGATCCGGAGACCCTTTTTTACTGAAAACGAGGCAATCCATCTTAGTCCTCTGGGGTGACAACGCATCTGCGTTTTGATTCTTAATCGAGGATAAATGTAAATTTTTATGGGCCACAGCATCCACTCACCGTCAGGTTGACTGTGTGCTCGTTGTCACTGTTATTCTTATAAAAAACAGTATCTTTAAAAATTGATTGAATTCTTCACATAAGTGTTATAAAATAGAACCATGATTAATATACATGGTAGAGCCATACTACAGCTATATTATGGTTGTAGTACAAATAGGTCAACTCGACCTGGGTAAGACTACGCTTTCACAAAGTACAAGCGTAAAATAGCAGATCATTGCTGCTCCGTTTCGTGTGGTAATTGTAGAGAACCGGAGACCCTTTTTACTGGAAACGAAGCGTTCTATTTCAGTCCTCAGGGGCGACAACGTATTTGCTTTAATTCTTAATCGAGAACAGATGTAGATGTCTATGGGCCATAGTATTCATTTATCATCAGGCAGACTGACTCACTTACGGTTTAATACTTTTTTATGGAATAAGGGTGACCCTTATTTTATTTAAAAAAAATACGTGTGGCACTCGGGGACTGCCGCGGTAAAGCTATTGCATAGCATTTTTATCAATTTATGCAATTATAATTATTTATTTATTTTATTTATGCACTTTTTTCCTTTGATATTAATTCAAGTTTTTTCTTTGATATTAATGCAGTTACACTTTTTGAGCGTGGTGACCGATAAGAAAACAATTGTTTCTTTTATTGAATAAATGAGAAGTTAATATTGTTTAAAATATTTGCAGCTAGTCTACACGCATACGTCTAGTCGAACGCACACAAACACCGTGCCGAAATCTGCCGAAATGAAACGACGTTAGACGATGCACAACTTTCAACGCCGCAACCGCTGTGCCGGTCGGAGTGAGGGGTGTTAGTTTTATTTTCGTTATGGAATTTCTTGATTCGGTCGCCGCGCTCATAGCCAACGGTAAAAGGTATGCAATAGCTTAAAAAAAACATATTAATCGTTCTTTTACAATCCACGGCTGGACATAGATCTCCACAGGCACATCCTTGAGCTCGGTGTTTGCCTATTCGTTGTGTTAAGTCATAGACCGATTTTGTCTATTTAGGTACATTTTATACTTTCTTATTTATATGGATTAAATCATAAGAATTTGACTCGATTTACTACATTGTAATCTAATTTTTTCAACCCCGCGAAATTAATAAAAGAAAGATTAATACAAGTAAATCTTTCTTTGAAAAATATAATAATAAGATTTTTACTTACAAAACACCTTGACAATAGCAACATTAGATATAATTCCTACTAAGGGAACCACAATCACTCCAGATCCGAGATGTACTAACATTTCGCCTGCTGTAACAGTAGTATTTCCAATAATACTGTAAAACGGTGGCAGTTGTGGTGTAGGTAGCCCGGGTGTTATAGTGCCTGAAACATTTGATAATGGTTGTGTTCTAAAGAAATATATAAGAGAAATATAATTTTCCACCCTCATATAAAAAGTTAAAGTTACAGCCTATATACGCCAGATCCCACTGTTGTGCACAGGCCGCCTCTCACTTCTGAGAGAGTTTTAGGGCGAGAAAACGTCCGCTGTGATGCCCCAATGCGTGTTGACGAACTTCACATGTCTTCAAAATATAATTTTTATTTCTCAGCTACACAGCTTTCTTCACGATTTTTTCCTTTACCTTCGATCACGTGTTAATTCTTATAAATTTTGTTTAAATAGAAAGAGCACGACACCACAAACATTATGCAGTGTACTTCGTATTCATCAATTCTTATATTATTTAGTCCACCAATATACGCTCTACGCTTGACCAGTGGCTCTTTTTAATATATGTGAGCGTAAAAATGACATTATCATTAATATTCTGTAATATTCTTTTCACTACAGCATCACAAGTCCACAAAAAATAGGCTTCCAACATAGATCCACAAAGTAAGCTCTTGATCCACCTGCATCCATAGAGCAGATCAGTTCTTTAAACTTAACTCAGCTTATAGATCCGCGTGGCTATATCAGTTACTATTGTCGTTCCGCGGATATCCTTCTTACTATTTTTTTCCACGGACCAAGTCCCATTCCAATTCCGTAAGTTATCACTGGTAAAACGCACCGGTTGTTCACTTTGGCATAAGGTTCTCTTGATCGAAGTTGGACTTATAGAATAGGAAATTTAGTCTCAGGTGCACACAACAACTTCGACTATAGTGTTACCAATGACTGCTGATATAGGTAGGAGTGTATCATGGACATTAGATACCATTTTAAATCGTAATGGGGAATAAATATAGATGTCTATGGGCCACAGCAACAACTTATCATCAAATAGATTGTGACTAGTTTGTCACCCTTAGCCTATAAAAAGAGCTAACTAGCTTAATTAGCCTTTCAGTTAATAGCCAAGCCTTTTTACTTAACGGCGCCATTCAAATAGTGGACTGAATGATATTCAGCCGATGTGTCTAATACAACATACACCTTTCTCGTAGTATCAGCGACAATAGGTAATGGTGCGGCCTGAGTGGCCCTTGAGCCACTCTAATGCTTAAAGACGCTAAGAGATCGATATTTCTTCATCTCTAAGATGCCATTAAATTTTATGAAATCTCTTTAAGTCGACTATTACGATACCCACGGGACGATGTAGGGTGATCGATTTGTGCTACCCCAAAAGCGCTATCCTAATCGATATAAATAAAAAATATGATATCGCATTTTTAGATGATAACGACAATATTATATTTTTTTATTTTCTATATCTTCCCTAAAAAGGATAAAAATTCAATATTTCTACTTATTATAATAGGGTTGAATTTAAAGTATGAAGTTGCCGTTTTAATGGAGTGGTCATTTTTGATTAAAATTAAACCTGCGTGGTTAAAAATTCGTGATTAAGCTTTTTACGTATTTTTTTTTTATTTTTACATTTTTAACTAAAAAAATAATGACATTCTAATGGTTAACTTTCAATTGTTATTATTTGTACATTCCGTATTTAAGTTAAACATAAAGACAGCAAATATAAGAGTAATTTTTGTACGTGCTTCGACGTTCTATCACAGTTTAGACAGCTCGCAAAATCGATATGGCTCTTGGAGAGGATACAACTGCCGAACGCACTGTGCATATTTAGTTTAAACGTTTTCGTAGTGAAAACACTGACTTGAAGAATTAGCCCCGAATAAAACCAGATACTAAAATAAATAACGTCGAATTAAAAGTAATGGTAGAAGCCAATCGATATCGTACAACCAAGTAATTAGCATATAGGTGTCCACAGATTAAACTGCTGTGCATAGATCACGTATTGAAGCTCGCCAAGCTTTGATGATAGAATACTGAAATGAAAGGACTTTGGACAAAATTGTGACTTATAATGAAAAACAGATCCTCGACAATAATCGGAAGCGCAACGGCTGAACGCGGATCAAACGACGGAACAATGCCATAAAGCTAAACGTGCCCACATAAAACTAACAGTAACTATTTGGTAGTTACTTTAAAATATATCTCACAAATTTTCTTGAGATGTGATGTATCAATAACAGCAGTTGTCTATTTTGAAGAACTTGTATGTAGAGCCATTCTACAGCTATATTGTGGTTGTAGCACGTATGGGTCGGCTCAACCGAGGAAGGAACACGCACTCATAGAATACCAGCGTAAAATAGCAGCTTGACACTGCTGTCTTTCATACGGTACACACATGATAGTACACAGAAGAGCAAAAAAAAATAATAAAGGACCGGACAACCTTTTTAATGAAAACGAGGAATTCCATTTTAGTCCTCAGGGGTGACAATACATCCGCATTTTGATTCTTAAATGAGGATTGATGTCTGAGTCTATGAGCCACAGTGTCCACTTACCGTTAGGCGGACTGTGTTATCGTGTGTCACCCTTATTCTATACAAAAAAGAAAACTTTAGACAATGTTGTAAAACGCTCAAAGGAACAACCTACACTCGTCAATTGTTATTAACCATTACTGCTCTAAGATAACGCGAAACTACTGATCGAAAAACCATTTTTAGATTACAAAAATTGCTGTTAGGAACCGTATGTCATCCTCCTACCCGCTAGATCTAGCCGCAACCGCTTACAAATTTTTTGTAAGATATTATTATATTATTATTGTAAGATAGAGATATAGAAACGTAAGATATAGATATTATTATTATTGTAAGATATTGGACAATTTCCTGAAAGGAAAAACTATTTTCGCCGAAAATACCTTCATAGATTTTGTACAGTTTAGATCCCCAGTATTCTATCGCAAGGAAATAAATAACCTTTCGTCGAGATGGTAAAAATGTACGGATAATAAGGTTACTTCGATTAAGTAAATACATAATTTTTAAAGTTTTATTTTTTGTTGTAAGTAAGACGCTGCAGCCTTTGAGAGGTAAGTAGAGGTTTGCTTCTCTCTGTCGCCTTACGACATCCACGATATGATTTTTAATATTGGATATTGTTACACTGCCATTACATGGTCGATAGGCCAATTCTTCCAAATCTTTGGCAATTTAATATTATTCTTTTAATTTTATGTCCAGTCTTTTCCACGCCGAGTTTTACGTTACTTTAACCAAAATCACCTTAGACTGTAATAAGTAGCTTAGAGGGACAGATTAAATTCCTTATAAGTGAAGCCTGCAATGGGAAGGTTTTGTTATGCAACATGCAAAGAAGTTAATGTTACAATGGCTTCAACACCGAATTCTGCCGCTGAATGTTTTTTTGTTTTTATGTAATAACTTAAATGACAACTCACCAGTAAGTACCAAAGGATCGCCTTTGTCCCGATGAAAGAGGAAAGCCAATATAGATGCTATTACAACCACGACGGCATTTCTAGAGACGCCTACAAACCATAAAGTCCTTTGAATTACAATCACAGTGCGGCGGCCTTTATCATCTTGTGGTTCTTTTAGACGAATATCTTTCATAGCCTGTGGATAAAAATTGTATAAATCATTTTCTTGTGTTGAATTAAACCATTTCATTGAGTTATTTTCTTTGAGTTTTTGTTTGTATCATGGAGGCATTTTTTTTGCATATAATGCATATGTACAAATATATAAGACCCAGAACACTTATTTATAGACCAGCAAACTTTCGTTTTCCCGGGATTTAAGCACGCGGCCCCGCAGAGCTAGAGCTATACGCTGCGTTATCGGGCTATTCATTATAATAACATCTGCTAGTATATTTCATAAATCCATATATTCTCATTTCAATGGATTACATTTTATGTAATCCATTGAAATGAGTTTAGTCTTACTTTGTTTGATTTTTGTAACATTAAAATGACTAACGATGTAACAGTCCACCTTATAGTAAATGGCTACTGCAACACATACACCCGAAACAAACTGCAGATCTGAAAAGAGCTTGTTTGCGCCCGATTGAGCGTGGAACCGGTTGATAGCGGGCGCGCGGGGGGAGAAATTCTTGTCGCGATAGGGGCCGCGCCGCTGAGTTAGTTATTTTGAAACCGCGAAGGTGGCGCCGCGTCTGGAGAAAATTGCTCTCGCGACTGAACCTCGAGTTAAAACCGAAATTGTTATAAGTGCTTGACGGCCGCCATTGTTTTAGTTTAGTTTCGTTAATATACGTTATAACGCAGCCTTTCTTTGATATTGAGTCATCGGTTTAATTTCGCTTGTTACCAATTTGTGTCGAGGAATTGTATAGGCGGCCTTTTAATATCGAATTAAATAATTTGAACTGTAATTGGCATTGAGGTGTAACTTACGTAGCATTCTATATAGTACGAAGTGCATTCGCTTATTTGATCGAACTCTAAACCTTGACTATATATCAACTTAGGCTGTAGTTTTGTTCTAATTGAAGCGAGACTGGAGTTCGGCGCCAGAAGTGAGGCGCCTTTTGGAGCAGTGCGGAGACGGCAGGTTCCGGCATGCCTTGGTGACGTCGGATAAACATTCACCACACACCGTTCCTTCACATACACACCCACACTACTTTCACACCACGCTGACGACGCCTTGTGGTATACCTTACTCCTGAAGAAGTAGTTTTATTTATTAGCCAATATATAATAATTTTCCATAAGCCATTGGGCTCTCCCCTGTGTTGTCAGCCGATTGGATTGCTACGGGCCCCAATCCGGTCGACCTTCGCCTGGGCAACTCAGGGCCGTAACACATTCTAAAACCTTAATCCAGGCTTTTGATCGTAAATTCGCTCCAAAAATCTTGGGATTAGGTAAAAATAAATTGCACATTCTGGTAAGAGCCCTAATTGGACACTGTTGTCTTAAAAAGCACATGTCCATCCTAGGACTATGCAACTCAAGGGTGTGTCGGTTCTGTTCCATAACGGCAGGAACATCTCTTCACACCCTAACTGATTGCGTAACCTTCATGCGGAAACGTAACACTCATCTGGGAAACTATGTACTCCGCCCAGAATAAGTGAAATATCTCACAGCTAAGCAACTCCTTCTATTCATTGAAGACATAGAGCTTAGCAGAGAACTATAGCCATAGCAGCAATCACAATAAATCTTATAGGACGCAGTGATACTGATCTCTTTCTCTAGACCTGCATAGCTGCTTGCACATAATAAAAAAGGTCTATGATACAAATCCTTATGATAGAAAGTCTCTATGACGCATAATCATTACAGTAGTAGAATTCTGGATTAAAGTCCCATATTTTAAAGACATATGATAATAAGATGTATGATAATAATGTCCTCCAGACCGAATTTCGGTCACGCCGGCCTTCCTTGACGGTCACTAGTCATCGGCGCAGGTCAGGATTATAGTGCCCAAGTGTACTCGTATGCACAAGCACAGGTGCGCTATCTATTCCCCCACTCACATAATCCAATGTGACGGTAAACCGACACGACCGGAGAGAGATCAGGCACAGGACCCACGGCTTTATGTGCTATCCGAGGCAAGAGGGTGGGACACCGCCCATTTTCTGACTCCGGGCAGCAACTGAGAAACTCTTGACGGAAAAACTCAATAATTGATTTTTTGGCCCGACCCGGGATTCAAACACAGGACCTCTTGATCAACAGTCGCACTACTACAACCACTAGACCAACGAGACAGGCTAGGTCTATGATACAAAAGCATTATTATTAAAGCTCTCTATGATGCATAAACATTACAATAGCAGAATTGTGAGTTGAAGTCCCGTATATTAAAGACATATAAATAGTAAGGTCTATGATACAAAAATATTATTACAGAAGGTATCTATGATGAATAATCATTTCGATAGTAGAGTTGTGGATTAAAGTCCTATGTAATAAAGACATATAACAGTAAGCTCTATGAAATAAAGAAAATATGTGGAAGGTCTCTAATAAGTAAAAACATTATGTTAGCGTCACGAGATAAATCATATAAACAAATTTTCATTTTATTGTATATTAAACAAAAGAGTATGTAATCAATCTTATTAAAGGCTAATTTATGATTAAAAATCAGTGAATGAATGTTATAAAAACAACGTTTGAATGTGTAGTATTAACTAAGAGTCATGACTTACGTGGTAATCGACTATGTAATACGAAATAAGAGAATTAAAAACAATTATGTTTTAAGCATATTGTTATCACATTATGATAAGGTATTCCAATCTATTATAAAAAGATAGTTTAATGTTAGTATGAGAAGGTGTATGTGTATGTATAAAGAAAAACAAGTATAGATATAATTGCTAGAGGGAGAGGACGAAAACCTCTAAATGTACTACCGAGAGTCCCGCAGGATTATATATCGCAAATTGAAGGGGTAGTTCCCCTCGTCTAATAACTCAGTGCAAAGCGCCTTTTATAATGTATTCGTATATTAATTAGTAATAATTGTTTTTTTATAACTTTCCGGAAAAATGCTACTACTGGTTACTTGTAATTGTTTTAGTTAGATGCTGCATAAATGTAAGAAAAAGAAAATGCCCTTAAGACAGTGTTTTAACAGCATTTTATAAATAATGCAAAATTTAAATATCATATTAAGGGTGCATTTTTGCTTAAAACTTTGTTTACGAATTCGCTTAAAAATTTATTTCTCACATTAACCTGTTAGATTATTTAAGATAGATAATAGTATTGATAAGGACTATATTATAAAAACGATTTAGTGTTTTAAGACAATATAGTTCATATTTAGAGTTTTTAGAGTGTATGACCATATATAATAGGTTTTAAATTGTGATATTATGTCTTGTGTTTTATCAATGTTTTATACAATGTGAATGTTTTATTGGTTTTATAATGCAATTTAGTTTGTTCTTTTTGAAAAGCTTGTGTGCTTGCTTGCAAGCATAATAGCTTGCAGAAAAGCGTATTCAGTGTACTTTTTGTGAAAAATAAAGATATTTTCGGCAAGTGCTCTAAGGAATTGTTCGGACTAATTCCAGTTACACAATTTCACCATCGCACATTGCGACAAAACTCGCGATACCATCCATACCATCTGGATGACTGGCGGTCCACCACCGTGCGATTTAAAAGATGTTTTCTTCCTCCCACAACTTTCTTTTGGAATCGACTACCACCAGAGATCTTTCCAGACCGATACGACTTACGGATCTTCAAAAAAAGAGCCTACTCCTTTTAAAAAGGCCGGCAACGCATCTGCAATTCCCCTGGTGTTACAATGTTCATGGGCGGCGGTAATCACTTACCATCAGGTGAGCCGTATGCTCGTTTAACCCCTCTCCTATAAAAAAATTACGATTTAGGGAAATATGATAACGAAAATTATGCGCGAATTTGGGGGGAGTTTTCCACCTGGCTCACTTATTAGACGCCTTCATTCTTTTCAATTCGACCAGAACACATTTTGCTCCCTTTTCAATTGGTCGCTCGCTGCCAGAATAAACCCAATGGACAGTCGGACATTTCGTTCTCTTTTCACATTATATTAAAAGAAATAGGTCTAAAAAAGGATAATTATAGTAGCGTGTATACTACACCACGCTTTCCAAGACCGAGGTAAACTTGGACTCTTAGTATTGTAGATAAACTGTATATTAAGTTGTTAATTGAAAGAGTTATGAAAGAAACTGATGAAAGGATTTAGGAAGGGCAGGCGGGAAAGGGAATGGGGTGAACAGATCAAGTATTTTCCTTGCGGTATGATAGCAGAGTGTATTTACCAAAAACCCAGAAAGTTGTCTAAAGATGGATAAATTTTCAAGGTGAAATTAACTTACATTGTGCTCGTAACAATGTAAGATAATTGAGATAAGTAGAGCGCGCGTCCTGTTGCTATGCCAGCTGAAGGCGGAATGCACGGCGGGCCGTCTCGCACTCTGACGAAGGCGTGGGGCGTTATCTTATCGACGTCGCCCTATTGTTCTCTGGTAGTGGCGTGATTTAGGAGTGTGGCTTAATCGTCATGCGCGTAGTGGATTTATGTAGGTCCAAGGGAAGCGAGTTACGCCACATATTCTCTCTGGAGATTTTCTACTCTCACAAGCTCAGCAACGCACAGAGAATATACAGCCCCTACGACAGAGAGCTATTGGCTGTCAACGAAGCCATCTAGTACTTCCGTCACATGATCGAGGCCAGAATATTTACAATATTCACTGACCATAAGCCTCTCACCCTCGCTTTCTCAAAGAGCAAGGACAAATGCACCCCAAGACGGTTCAGACACCTTGACTACATTGCTCAGTTTACAACAGACCTGAAATACCTACCTGGTAAGGAAAACTTAGTAGCTGACGCACTTTCTAGAGTCGAGAAGATCACTACAGCTGTGGACTACGATGATCTTGCACGAGCTCAGTACAAACGTCCTTACGTTACTCCCAAGTTCAGGAAACAAGTTTTTGATACACTACACAGCTTACACTATCCCGGAAGATCAGCTACTGTGCGATTGGTCTCACAAAGATACGTATGGCCAGGGATACGTAAAGATTGTAGAGAGTGGTCCCGACGATGCTTGTCATACCAAAAGAGCAAACTTACCCGTCATACCATATCCCCACCTTCATCTTTTCTCATTCCTTCGTCGAGATTTTCCCACATACACCTCGACATCGTAGGGCCCCTAACTCTGCCTTCTGGTTACTGATATAGCCTTACCGTCATCGACCGTTTCTCGTGATGGCCTGAGGTATACCCTATGGTAGACATCACGGCGGAGACCTGCGCAGCTGCTCTAGTATCCGGCTGGATAGCCCGATTTGGCTGTCCTGCACTGTTGACTACAGACCGTGGTCGCCGATTCGAGAGTCATCTCTTTAAAGCTCTCACCAAGTTGGTTGGTGCGCGTCACCTGCGCACAACCGCCTATCACCCAGCTGCGAACGACATCATCGAGCGACTTCATCGTCAACTCAAGGCGGCAATCATGTGCCACACTTCATCGCAATGGACGGAAGCCCTTCCACTGGTTCTTTTAGGCATACGCAACTCGTGGAAAGAGGATCTACAAGCTACGCCTGCTGAATTGGTATATGGTCGAACTCTCAACTTACCAGGCCAATACCTATCACCAATAGACGACTACACCACGGCAGACGTCACAGAGTACGTAACATTTACGATCCTGCACGGCGAAACTCACTCCCAAGCAAACATCATGGCACACCAGTATTATAACATGATTCTACACACCACGAGACCTCCACACATTCTCTCATGTTTTTCTACGCCAAGATTACGTCAGAGGCTCAATCGAACCACTCTACGACGGACCCCTCAAAGTACTGGACAGACAAGCCAAGTACTTCACCATAGACATAAGGGGAACGAAAAATAACGTCTCTGTTGACAGACTTAAACCAGCGTACATGGCCAAAGAAACCAAAGAACCGGAACCCAAAGTCCCTACGAAACCTGTCATCAACAAGGAGAAAGTCACGCATCGTGGCCGACGAGTAAGATTTACAGACTACTATCGACCGTAGTTACGGTCTGGCCAGGGGGAATATGTGACGTAACTCGCTTCCCTTGGACCTACATAAATCCGCTACGCGCATGAGGATTAAGCCACATTCTTAAATCACACATCTACAAGAGAACAATAGAGCGACTTCGATAGGATAACGCCCCGCGCCTTCGTCAGAGCGCGAGACGGCCCGACGGGCATTCCGTCTGCAACCGGCATAGCAACAGGACGCGTGCGCTACTTATCTCTATTAACTTACATTGTACTCGTAGTTAATTTCACCCTGCAAATTTATCCATAGTAAAAGTTGTTTGTAACATCGAAATAACATTACTTCATTCGAGTCAGTTAATTCTTATTCCCATCCTTCATTAGTATTCGTTTATTTAATAATATACTCGTAACAATACTTAGTGTTGGTATTGTGGTTAGGTGGTTGCGAGTAATATCGAACCACTTTACGGAGTACACATATCGACTACACCCACATGATCATACTTGCGTAAACTGAAACTAAGCATTTTGTTACTACTAAAAGGAGCTCTAACTTATTTAAAGGCTTTTGAGGGAGATGTGGCTAACATATATCTGCATAATTGATAATAGGTAGAATGAGGGAATGAACCAGTGTTAATTCGTGTAAAGGAATAAAACAGTGAATACTAGGTAGGTGGTGCAATATAAATATACCTAATATAATATCAATACATAAATATATATATATATAT
>DWHP01005069.1:0-12156 GCA_018247895.1 Parnassius honrathi
ATCAGTTGTCTAGTACCCATAACACAAGCTCTGCTTAGCTTGGGACTAGATGGCGTTGTGTGATAGTTGTGGAATATCATTATTATTATTATTATTATTCGTAACAACGTGTTTACTCAAATAATTGTATGCACCGTTTGGAAACTACGTCCTAGACGGAATGTTGGAATTGACAATATAATGAATGCATACCATACATAAGTTTTCATATGTGCAATTTTTATGTAGTTATATTTATAATTTTGATGTAGTTGGTTACATTCATGTAATTTATGATATTATATTTAAGCAAATTAACTAATTAACAGAATTGTACGGGTGTGTGTCTCGTGGGCTACGTTTCGTGAGGTACAATCACGCTGCAGCTATATTACGGTTGCAGTCTTTGGAATACTCAAGGGTTGCAGTGCGAATGGGTCGGCTATCACAGAATACCAGCGTAAAATAGCAAGATAATGCTGTGTTTCGTATATAACGTGCAGAGAACTGGAGACCCTCTTTACTGGTGACGAGTTATTGCAATTTAGTCCCCCGGTGTGACGACATATCTGGAGTATTGCATTAGAAAAAGAGTGACACGTGAGCATACAGTACACTTAAAGTTACAGCCTATGTACGTCCCACTACTGGGCCCACGCCTCCTCTGATTTCTGAGAGGGCTTTAGGGCAAGAAATAGTCCGCCGCACTGCCCCAATGCGTGTTGGCGAATTTTCCGCTAAGAAAATTGAAAATTTTCAAAAATAAGGAAGTTATTGGTTTCACCCCGATTTTCGAAAATCGAGTTTTCATTAGATCTCGACGTTTTCAGATCCTTGGTAGCTATTCTGACTAATTTCACGTGGACGTTCGTACGGATGTATGTATGTATGTGTGTGTGTAAGTATGTAAACTTTTCATAACTTTTGAACGTCTTGATCGATTGAGATGCGGTTGCGGTGCAGATGCTGCGTTCTAAAGATCTCAATGTGGAATAGATTTGGTGATAATATGAACTGATTCGGACGAGTAGATTTTGAGAAATCTCAATAACAAAAATTTTGAAATACTGTTTGAGCTCTGAACCTCAAAAAATGACGTCGAATGCCGTTTGGAAAATAAAAATCGGTTCATTCGTTCGTGAAAAATCGAAGGAGAAAAAATTTGAAAAAAAAACCGTTTTTTAACATAACTTTGAGATTCCGCACATAATTTTTTGAAATTTCGAGCGCTTTGTATTTGAAATTAGCGGGAAGTTCCAGGTATGGCCTGTAGGGTCAACCAATTTTTTTTCTTATTTCTCTGACATGCAGGTTTCCTCACGATGTTTTCCTTCACCGCCGAACACGTGTACAGTACACTTGATTATACTTAAACATCAATTTACAATCGGATGTATTCTATGCTCGTTAAACACTCTTTTCTATAAAGAAAAGGCTAGGAAATATATTTTTTGCCTTGAAGTCAGGATTTGATTTCTACTTGGATTTGATTGGTACCCTTTTAGCTGTTTCTGCCGTCAAGTGAGTCTGCCGTTAAAATATTATTTATTTCAATGAAATTTACATAAATGATATCTTAATTTGTCTAAATATTTATGTCTATGATTATATTAAGCCATTAAATAAAATTATTTGCACAGATTTTATCGCGTTTAATTGCTTGGTAGATCGTATCAAAAATTAATATTTAAAAAAACTGAATGTAGCTGGGCTAACTACGACATTGGGACGTCAGACATCTCAATCCCCCCGTGACCATGGGCGCTGTAAAGCACCCGACACGTCGGGAATTTAAAATGAGTTAATTAAACGCGATAATATCCGTATAATTCAATGTGTAGTGTTCGCGTAAATATAAGAAATCATTGTATATTAAACCTTTTTTTTAACTAGGTAGGGCCTGTATCATAAAAGTTAGCGCTCTTCACAAAGACAGAAACTATCTACTAGGAGAGATAAGTATAGTTTACCGTAAAGTACAAAAATAAAAATATAAACTCTTGTGTTGTTTGTTCACTGTTATCTACTGTTGCGTTTGGGTTTGAAGGTAATACGAGCCAGTAATACATTTAAGTCTGAGATATTTCACCTCAATCCTCATAGATGACAATGCCGCAGCAGCGTTCTCTGCCTTGGTTGAAGTTATTTGCATACGATGGACTGTTAGGCTTCTTGTATGAAGTGATAAATTACTTTTATGTAGTAAAAATGTTTTAATAATACTAAAAACATCGTAATTAATAATAATTTCTTGCGACAGATATTTTCCGCTCCAATAACGTGAAAATATATACTTTTAAAGTGTTATCGCATTTTATTTGCACCAAAACGTGTGTCATCGATGTTTTTATAACTGGTTGTTAACTAAAACTACCCCATTAGTATGATAATGGATTGCCAAACCGGTCGTAATTCTTGAATGTAATACGAAATTTCGTGGTGGCGATCATGCGCCTACGGCTTGCCTTGAACCGTCAAGGACAAACAAGCATTTTTATTTATCTACTAATGTGGCATTCCAATAAGATAAAGTGCAAATAAACCCTCTCTTATAGGCCCTTTGAGATGCCAAAATCATTATTATATTTGGTGTTAAAATGCGTGTTGGCACTTCGTAAAACTTCTGAACTTTGGCCTCCCCAATGCCATCGAACGTCACAAAGCACGGTCAGGACCTCCACCTGCATCTATTGACTTCTTGCATTTCTTACCAGGTTGTCCTACTGGATCTGCTCCAGCTCTGGTCTGTTACGCTATGTCGGTTACTTTGTTCTACTGCGGATGTCCTCATTACGAAGTCTATCCCGCAGAGAAACTCCGAGCATAGCCCTCTCAATAGCTCGCTAAGCGACCTTGTGTATCTCCATACATCCAGCCCATGGGTTTTCCCATTGTAGGAAGAGTCTTAAACGTCATGTTTGGCAAGTGGATTAACGATCGTAGTCTTTTGGTAAATTAAAAAAGTGACTTTCAATAAGAACAATTTATAATCTATATTGAATAAAAAAGTTTCTGATTCTGTTTCTGTTTCTCTCGGCGCATCGAGATAGTATACCGTCAAATTTGAGAACCCGTAAACGTTTTTGAAATTAACTATAGCCGCCTCATATAACACCTATGGGACGCAATGATGTTAAGGATTCCCTATTGCCGCCATCACTTAGCGCGTATTAAAAAAATACTAATCCTTGATAAGTACCGTGTAGTAGTGATGTAAGAATATACACTACACCATGTCATTTCGTGAGTGTCGTAAGACCTGACTGAGGGAGACAAACCAGGAGATATGTACATCGACATCGACACAATAAATACATCGACATCTTCTTAATAACTATCAAAAAAATAAAGCCAAAATACTGTAACAGTACAAACATGGTAACAATAACAAATATCATTTTGAGACAATCTATGCGAGAGGCCTATGTTTGGCAGAGGACCTTTAACAGTAATAGCAAGCAGAATGTGGTTTTGAGTAAAGGTCGAAGTAAGTAACTGGCGAGTAGACCGCGGTAGTAGGCATTGTATATCAGACATTTTTTATTAATGTTGGTACTCCGTCTGGTTTGAAGATTACACGAAGGGTAGCAGACGTGTGCGTAGTGTTATAGTGACACATATCCGATGCGGCGAGACGATCGCACCGGGCGACCTTCGGGAAACAAAACGACCGCTGCGCCGGGTGACGCCGACGGCCTGTGGGGAAGCTGCGATGCATAAGTACACCCGATATATCACACCTTGTTGCCGATTGGAGCTGAAAGTATCGAGTTGGCAACAAATATGTGACGTTAATATAAAAAGGCCACTTAGCCATATCCAAGCAGAGTTACTGTTATGAATTTGGCACGGATATACCGATGAAGTGGCGTAGCACTCGGCTGACAGACTTTAGAGGTGGCGTTTTGGGAAAAATAAGTTAGCTTCCGACTTAACTTCTCAAGGATAATGGTAGAAGAAATCGTAGCCTTTACTGAATACTTTTTACATTGTTGCATTGAAAGTTTTGAAAAAAGAGAGATAATCTGTAGAAACATAAAATAACTAAATAAATATGTTTTAAATAGTATACAGAAAATATAAAAGACAATTACTATAGATTTTATAGTTTTTAAAGATACTTGCAAAAATAAGATGGGATCCGGGGAGTAGGTCGACATTATTCTTCTGGCGGTACGGGTTCCGCCACTGCACGCAGCGTCCGCCCTTTCAAATAGTATGAACATTTTATTTAAAGAAAAGTAAGGTTCAATGTTGATCAAAACATACAGTTCACGTGATGGCAAGTGGATACTATGACCTATGGACGCTTTGAATTTAAACTCAGATGGGTAGTTATAATCCCATAATAGGGAATGTTTTGTTACCTGTAAAAAGATTATCCCGTTTACACCATACGAAACACAGCAGCATTATGCAGCTAATTAACGCTGATATTCTGTGTGTAACAAGTCGCATTATACGCCTATATGAGGTTGAATTTAATGTAAGATGTGGTTTTCCAATTACAAGCAGATTGTTATAACATTTATATAACAACGTAACATGTGTTGAATCAACTTAAAAATAGAAAAAATACAAGTATCGCACATGTTAACCTTTTGGTTTCATAATTTAACAAGTTTTACTTTTTTTTGGACAAAACCGATTGCGATCTCATAGCACTACTGAGCGGAAATGGTGTTGTGTCTGAGTTTTGTCGCGCACGCGTACGGAGGACACTGCTCTTACGATTCTGATTTGTTAAGTCTCATTTATTAATCAAGGAAATCATCACGAATCTTACGCTAAATATTAGACGTGGTCTCTACAAATGTACCATAAAATACACATGGAGCCAATGGAAGAAATTACATTAAAATTATATATATATAATTTTAATATAATTTCCAGTATTCTTTTCCACTTCCTGTTCAGATCTTCTATAATAAGTTGCTGTACTTAATGGTTCATATTTTCGAAAACCCAAGTTGACACAATATAAATAGTTGTAGTAAGGATATAAAGTCGAACGAATAAAATTTCATATTACGCGACGTAGTACGTAAACACAGACGTCACGAGTAAGCGTTCCGATCAGACAGACGATCATCTAAAATTTTCATTGCAATTTTAAGTGCTAATGTGCTTACCACGTGCTCGGTGGTGAATGAAAATTTCGTAACCTTTTTTTTACTTTTAATAAAATATAAAAACCGACATCGACGAACCGAAAATACAAATAAATTAGTTTTTTGATATCGGTGGACACAGCGTATAGAAAAAATATTATTCCAATTTTAAACATCTGCCTTTTTTTGAATTCGATTAAAAGGACTTCATATATCTTTGAAATATTTTTTTTAATTTATCAGACATGCATGTTTTCCTTTAATGTCTCTCTTAATCCCCGAAGACGTTGTCAACCAGCTCTTAAAACTGCAGATAACATTTCATTGATGCCGGCGGAGATAGAATAAAGGTGGCCCACATACTATGGGTTTTCTATGAGATATACGTCTATCGAAATTAATACGTAGAATCATTCGTATAGAAAATTAGCTGTACAAGCTAAACGGTAGCCTACCGTTACTGGCTAGCAGTAAATAGGGTATTATTTAGTATCCGGCTGCATCTTAACATGAGTATGAATTGCAATCAATTAAAGTTAACGATGAACTTCGTGAACCGGCCTCAATAAATACGGAAGAGTCTACAGCGCAGCGTATCGGATCGTAGTTATGAGCCTCAGTCAATTCTATCTTTACCTTTTATTGATACGTTATGCTTCATTTGTGTTTGTAGGAATGTAATAAAAATAACTTTAACATTAATCAGCAATGCACTTGTACACTGTACCTATATTATTTGCGTTTTATTTTTGTTTTGCATGAAGTAATAAAATTATACAGTACGTTTTATACTGGTTATCCGATTATGCTTATAAGTTCATTTCTTCTTTATCAGCCTCTCCCATTTCAGATAGGATTACTTTTAGTCACCGCTCTTTGCAGACAGATTGAAGATCGCAAGATTAGATGTTTGGTACCTTCGATGCTACTGCGCGATGCTGAGTATTTTACGTCTGGCATTAAAGGAATGATTGTACTTTAACCTATCAGAAGAAGTGAGGTTTCTTGGCATTTTCCACATGACGAATGGATTCCCTTACGATGTTACCACGAGAAAAGTAACTTTGTCAGACAGAGACAAAAGGAATAGAAGGGGAAATGTTGATTTTCATTCATCCTCTGTCGGTCTCTTTGTTACCAGTTCTCGCCTAATGACTCTCTCTAATTTGCATGTGTCTGCTTTTAATTACATTAATTATACGTGGTTTAGCCACGCCGCAGCTATATTATGGTTATAGCACAATTGAGGCGGCTCGACCGGGGAATGGCCACGCTCCCACACAATACCGGCGTAAAATAGCAGCTTAATGATGCTGTGTTTCGTATGATGAGTGTAGAGAACCAGAGACCCGTTTTACTGGATTGGCATTCTATTTTAGTCCTCAGGTACGACAACACATTTGCATTTTGATTCTTACTCGTGGTTACATGTGTGTGTCTATGGGCCGCAGCATTCTCTATTCTCTTACCGTCGTCTGTGTGCTTGTTTGTCACTAAAAAAATGTATGATACACTTATAAGTCAGGTTTCTAGGTGGTAGGATTTCTTTTCGGCATAGGAGTTGAAGTGGGTAGGTTCTACCATCTTATACCATCTTAGCTATTTCTGCCGTAAAATTGCAATGCTTGCATTGCCGTGTTCCGGTCTGAAGGTAATACAGACCTCTAGGCTGGCAACGTTATTAGTAGTCTTAATAATTAACATTACCAATATTCCTTTCAACCACTCCTGGTAAGCTTGAAACTTTTGTGTTAGGAGTGGTTCACGACAATAGTCAAATGGCGGATTGGAACCCACGACCTTCTGAGTTCGCGATGCGCGCTCCGCCATTAGGCTACTGTAGCTTATCGTTTTTCAACCTTCTTTGTATGAAGTTGGCTGCATGCTTCTATCAACTGTAGCAATAAGCCGGAGTATAAGCCCTTTTGTCACTTGAGTTTGATACAAAAAAATCACTAGGGCATTTCTATAAAAATATTATTTATTTCTCGATAAAATTGCGAAATTGCTGTTATCGGTTTGTAATGAAAGCAAGTTTCGTAGCAACATTTATTTGTTTTG
This sequence comes from Parnassius honrathi, assembly GCA_018247895.1. Lineage (NCBI taxonomy): Eukaryota > Metazoa > Arthropoda > Insecta > Lepidoptera > Papilionidae > Parnassius > Parnassius honrathi. The sequence goes on from DWHP01005069.1 coordinate 7,152, forward strand.
ATATTTTTCTCGAGACGAGTATTGTACAATTGTTTGCAATATTTGTTGTTAGTATGTACATACTGTTTTCGCCAACAGGAGAACAAATTAGATATCCTCAGCAAATAGTTATAAAAATGGCATTGAACTTAGTAACGCATGAGATAAAAATTGTATTGACGTATTGAACAATTTTTTATTTATTTATTATAAGCCCCAGATGGTGAAACGTACTGTCCTGGCGTAACGAAAGCGCTTTTACACTTGCCTTGAAAACACCCAGATGGTATTCGAACGCCGGCAAATTACTCCAATCCTTTGCTGTACACGTTACAAAAGACGAAACAAACCGCTTGGTTGCAATGCGTGGTGTATCGACAACAAGGGTGTGAACAACTGCTGCTCACCACCTGGTTGTCCGATGGTGGAAGTGGGAAGGAAGAATTAAAGCATAAACTCCTGCAAACTCTCCGCATCCTACAGAGTGCCGAGAAGCTGGCTACTCTGCGCCAGTCCTCGAGACTGACAATATGGGTTTAAACCAAATCAATGTAAATCCAATAACCTCTTAGTACGTCTCTTCACTGAGACCAATCCCGGTAGGTAGCATTTTGCAACACCAGCCCATATGGTAGCAGTACTCCGTGCACGGCTAGTCTGGCCGTTTTATATTGCAAGAATTTGAGATTATGAAGCTCGCTCGAAGTAGATCAGACCAAAAATTAATATAAAAAGTTTAATTTAGCCCGGATTAACTAACATTTTTTATATAGTATAGGGTGACAAACAAGCACAAAGTCCACTTGATGGTAAGTGGATGCTGTGGTCCATAGACGTCTACATCTATCCTCCACTACGAATCAAAATGCAGATGCGTTGTCATCCGTGAGCACTAAGATGGAATGCCTCGTTTCCAGTAAAAAAGGGTCTCCGGTTCTCTACACTCACCATTAGGCTACTATTTCCCCGGTCAAGCCGACCCATTCGTGCTACAAATATAGTACTACAATCGCAACACGCAAACATCAACACACAAACACGCCTTGTCAATATTTAAATTAAGTAAAAACTTAGTAAATTATTATAATGTAGTAAAATATTTAAATATTTCATCGAAGAAGAAATACCTTTTATTATTTTTTTCGATAGACTTGAAAGAACAAAAACGATATACTTAACAAATTTTTCTTTGAACATATAAAACGAAGATATGAAAAAAAGAGGAGTGCATGATTAATGAAGCTTTTAAATACGAAATAAATTAGACATAGCAATGTCTTTATACGGAATGTATCTAATATGTTAAACTTTTATGTGATTATTATTTAGCAGTAATAAAACAAAAAAATTAAATGAAAAAATAAAAAGCCCGGGGCCAAATGTTTAAACCAATTCGTTCGCGTTTTATTAGTTTCTTTTTAATCTGCTTGATCCTCGTGAACATAAAAGATACGCTTTATATTACAACTATTTTTACTCATTTTATTCTGGGAAAGGCGAGCATTTTTTCGGCCAGTCTGGACCATGTCGTGTTATATTAGGGGAACTTGTTTTAGTAAGGGAATAATGTAGTGCTCTATAAATGTTTTATTATGTTTAACGTTCAGCTGTCATTCAAAATGGCATGATCTTTAAAGGTTAGAGGAGGTAGTCAGTCGTTAGTTGTTCTTTTGTATTGAAATTCAAATAATATTTTTAATTATTTGTTTAGTTCATTTAGATACGCATCACTGAACCCTCAAAGGCCTTATAAGTCAGGACATAGACTCCCATTTGCTCACTTGTCCTAACCTTTTCCATCGGACAGAAAGAATTTACGGCATACGTGATTTTTATTACACAAATACATTGCTATTATATCTGTATCTAGATTACTTTTTTCTACTAACGTACGAGTACTGATTGGGAACAGCATTCTATGTTGGCCAATTCTACAGTAATTGCAGCGAAGCACGATTTATTTACTGTTATGGCTTCCCTTCTGCCTGGTAGTCCGCGTTTGAGTTAGTTCTGGTGGTACTCTAGCAGAAACAGGTACTTTTTCTAAGGTAAGGGGGAATAAGAGTAAGCGTGACAACATGATTATAGCGTGAGACACATTTCATCGCACTGCATTTCGTACAACTGCCAACACATCTATGGACTTTCAGTTTTTGTTTGACGACAGTTGCTTGTGCCCATAGACCTAAATAGCTTGTGACTCTTATTTAAAATAAAAACATGACAATTTTACGAAATAAACTAAGTACAATATTAATATCTGTTTACCGAAATATAAAACGGAGAAATAAGAACTGTACAGAGGCGGTGTAAGAATATTTACTACCCCATATCGTAGTACTATTATTTATTCTGTGCCCATATCATCCCGTCGGTACCGTAAGAGGCAACAGAAGGAAAAAAACCAGGAGTTGGGCAGCAGCGTTTTCCTAATAATGACTAAAAATAAAACTGGTGTTGTTAACCCGCTTGCCAAGCGTGGCAACTGTGGTAAATATCCCACTATGAGGTAATCTATGGGGGAGGCCTATGTTCAGCAGTGAACTTTAAGAGATAACGGTATCGAAATATTGTTTTATTTTTGAATTATGCCGCGCACATTTGATTTGCAACAATGTCGATGTCTGTAATTAATTAAAATCCATATTATTAAATATCAAGATTGGTGATGATTCTTTCTCGCCCATTTCTGCAGAGCGCTGCATGCAGAATCTAAAATATTTTTTATTTAGAACTACCCGGCACATTGCTGCCGCAAGAGAGATAATTGCAGAAATATCGTTTTAAATTTAGGGGAGTTGTATTGTTGAATTAGGAACGACCATACATTCATTAAAATTGAATGATTTTATTAATAAATAACTAACTTTCAAATAAATGTGTATGTGCGATACCCGCGCCACCTACTATGAGATAATTGTACTATGTCTATGACCTTTAAGTTGACAAAGTTTTAGCGTAATTTGATGAACGGTAGAGCAGCGCATAAAATACGAACAAACAAACTATAATTTTTATATATTAGCGACATACACGAAATATAAAAGTGCGGGAATACATCCGATGCCCAATTTTACGAGTTTTTTGACCTAGGCGGAATCTTTGTTTAAGTGAAACGAGTTTGATAAATAAACTCATAAAAGATACAGATGTACCAAATAGTCTCCGGATAGATAACCTTACCAAAATAATTATATAAAAGTCCTATTTTTAATTAAAATGGAGTACATACGTGACTTGTTCGACGACGAGATGTAATGTAACTCCAATAATAGTAGTTTTTAATTTATCATTCACCAGCCTGCAAGCTGTTTGTGTAGTGGCGGTGTAAGAATATCCACTGCCCCGTACGGTCCCGTGGGAGTCGTGGGAACCGACGTGGGGTAACAAGTCAGGAGATGGGCAGCGGCATCTTCGTCCTAATAACGACTAAAAATAAAAGCTGCGTTTGCCAACCCGCTTGCCAAGCGTCTCATATGTAATATCCCTTATTAGGCAATCTATGCGGAAGGCCTACGTTAAGCAGTGGACTTCACAGGCTGTAATGGTAACGATAAGCTCCTTGTGGCTAAATATAGAACTCCTTGGTAGTAATAATGTGACAAACTAAATAACTAACTTAATAACTGACTAAATAACTAACTAAATAACTAAATAAATAACTAACTAAATAAATAATCAACAGTAACGGTAAGTGGCTGCTGCATCCAATGGACACATGCAACCAATTTTAAAATAAAGAACCTGCCGTACGTTGTCATTTGTCACTTTACCACTTGCTTTCAGCCTGTGTAACTATAAGCCAAAGCATGCCAACCAAAAAATTGGAACGTACCATATTCGATTCTTTAAAAAAATCGATATCGATTATTTAGAGTTAATAATCATTTACAGTTTGATTTTAATAATTCCAGAATAGATTAAAAACGGATGATTTAAAACACAAGATTTATTAGCTTCTTCGTATTTGTTGTTACTGCTTATTTCTAGAAAGAAACTAGAACAAAAATAAGTTTATTCAATCACTTTCAGTACAACTAGTAGAGATGTCGTTGTTTATATTAGTTATTATTTGATTTTCAATAATACGGTCAAAATTAATGTCTCTTTCAAAGTCATTCATAATCATTTTTTTTTGTTTTTTCTACCACTTTTGCCGAATCATCCTTTGTGATATGGGCACATGCTTCAACGGAATATTTTTTTTATAGTATTGGGTGAGAAACGAGCACAGTCCACCTGATGGTAAGTGGATGCTATGGCCCATAGACATACACATTTATCCTCAATTAAGAATCAAAATGCAAATGCGTTGTCACCCCTGAGGACTAAGATAGAATGCCTCGATTCCTGTAAGTAGGGTCTCCGATTCTCTATACTCACCATATGAAACACATCAGCATTACGCTGCTATTTTACGCTGATATTCTGTGAGAGCTTGGCCCCGCCCTGGTTGAGTTAACCCATTCGTGCTACTACTATAATATAGATGTAGCGTGGCTCTACCACGTACAAAAAGTTATTATAGAAGAAAAAGTCCAAAAAGTTAAAACCAAGTCACAATATAAGAAGACAAACACGAAATTACAAAATTATGCACAGTAAGCTCTCGAAACAGAAACAAACTTTTTTATTCAATATAGATCATGAATAATACTTATTGAAAGTCACTTTTTTCATTTACCATTGGTTCGCAAAAAATATAATCTCTGTCCTGGGAAGAACCGGCAGGAAACGCAACGGGACTAGTTTAAAAAAAAGAGATTTTTGAGAGAGAGTTGAAAGAAAGAGAACTTTGTATAATTACGTCAAATTTTGTATATTTTCTGGCATTTTGTTGTAAAAGCGTATACATTGCCTCAAAAATGAATTACTGATTCCGTGGAGTCGAGTAACTGGTAACGAAATGGCGGGATATTGAAATTATGTGGTGGTTATTTTAGCACGGCCTTGTATATGAGTTTTTGCCTACACAAATTTACTTTGTGAAAGTGAAATAAAAACTTGTTTTATTCATGATTCATGT
>DWHP01005070.1:0-12155 GCA_018247895.1 Parnassius honrathi
CCCTACTCCTGAACTAGGTAAGTTTTGTATTTGCTTTCTCATCATTATATAATAAATTTCCATAAGCCATTGGGCTCGTCCCTTAGTTGCTCGTCGAGCTGGTTACTTATGGGCCCTAACCGTGTCGACCCAAGTCTGGGCAACTGTAGGCCGTAACAGATTGTGTTGCAGCCTTTCTGGAGTTTTATAGACGCGTCGATATGGCCACCTCGGACTATCGCACGTCCCCGTGCGGTTGGCAGTAAACAGTCAGATTTGTGATCCTAGTATTAGAAGACTCCTGTGACGGAGCAGTGTCAGTCTGAGATATTTACATGAGATATCTACGAAACGATTTAACCGCTATCTATAGAAAGTATTTGTTGTTACGGGCTCTACAATAATATATTTGTAAAGATTTATTTATGAAATCATCTGATGTTGATACACACAATACTTATTTATTTTAATAAAACATAAAAAAATAAGTCTCATGTAACGATTTGCTAAAATTTATCGCAATCGTGATAAGTAGTAATCAGAAAAATATTAAATTCGGGCTCCTGGGAAATCAAGTAGAAATATTATGTTTTGTTTTTGTAGGAAATAAGTCATTAGCTACTTAATCCCTTCCACCTGACCAAATTATTTTAACGTGAGCTCGGTGTTTGCAATTGTTTAAATAAAATTATGTACCCTTAAATCAAAAATAGGTTACCTGTAATTTCTTTCGCATTTTTTATCTGGTCAGTGGTAAAGGATGTTGAACCGAGCTTTATAAAGTTATTTTAATGAGTTTTTTGGTATTGCAGTAATGACGATATATATCACAATATGACGATATTGTACTAAGCTGATTGATCTCAGAATTGCGCTTTGTGACATTCCTTGGCGGAAACCTACGTACAGCAGTGAACTTGTGAAGAGCCATCTTTTACAGGTTGAGCCGAATCAATCTTGATGACTCCGTGGGGGCAATGGCTTAGCAATGAGTTACAGCGCTGGGGGCCGCGGGTTCGAATCCCGGACGGAACAAGTATTTGTGCGTCCTACAAGTAATTGTTCCGGGTCTGGTTTGGTTATGTTTGTCCCTGTGAAATTTATGGTTGTAAACTGCCCCCACCATACAGGAGAAAATCCTAGTGTGGAGGTAACGTTTTTTTAAAAAAAAAGAAAGAATCTTGACGGTTATAATATACTACAGCGTGGTTTTACGCCGTACTGTAACTTGACCCCCCTCCGACCCTCTTCTTAAATATTATTTCCCTTTTATACAAAATTATTACTATATATGTGATCACGATATATAAATACGTTATGATCCTTCTAAAAGCTTAGTAGTAGGCCCTTTGTAATATTTATGGCGCGATCGTCTTAGTTCGGATTCTCATTTATATTTATGTTGTATTTGTTTGGTAACTTAGTTCTTTTAGATGTTTTTGGAAGAAAATGTTCATTAGAGCAATTGAAAGCAGTTGGTAGTGCTTCATGAGCTAAGTGAACCCCGTTTTCGAAGACAGGGCACAGGGTAAGTGATTACCGCGGCCCATAAACAACTGCAACACCAGGTGAATTGCAGTTGCATTGCTGGGCTTTTAAAAAGGAATAGGCTCTTTTCTTGAAGGTCCCTAAGTTGTATCGGTCCGAAAAATCTCTGGTGGTAGTCGATCCTACAAGCAAGTTGTGCTTATTTTAAATGGAACAGTGGTGGACCGTCTGTCATCCAGATCGTATGGATGGTATCGCGAATTTTGTCGCGATGTGTGATGGTGAAATCGTGCGGCTGGAAATATTCCAAACAATTCCTCAGACCACTCCCCGACGCAATTAAGTACGCAAAGAGATGCAACATCTCTTCGCAGTGCCAGTGAGTCAAACCGATCAGAACGAGCTCGGTTTTCGATGATTCGAACAGCTCTGCGCTGGATGAAATCAAATGGAATGAGCTGGCACGAGGGAGCGTCAGCCCGAAGATGGAAACACTGTTCCATGTGTGGCCGAACCTGCGCCTTGTAAAGTTGCAGGCAGCATGGAATACTGTCCCGCTCTGCTGAACACGTCAAGCTTTAATAAAGAGGCCAATTTGACCTTCTCTTTCTAGTGACTTCGAAATTGTACGTCATTCGATATGTTGACACCGAGAATTCCGATACTGGATGAGGCAAGAAAGGGATTGCCCTAAAACTGAGGAGATATGACGAAGGGGTTCTTTTTAGCGGTAAATGCGCAAAGTTGTGTCTTCTAGGGATTAAACTGGACTAGATTTAGTCACCCCTAGTCTGAGCTTTTGTTCAACAAAGTCTTGACTTTGACACAAGTTTGTCCTGTAGTTGGCGATATTTTTCCCGCGAAATATTGGCACGGCTAGTGTATAAAGCATCGCCAGTGCTGTCGTCTGCATAACAATGAATGTTACCGGTTTGCAACATGTCATTTATAAACAGATCTACCTGCATGATAGTTTATACGAGACCCAAGCCATTCAGCGTGGTGGGCGTTAAAATCACCAAGCATCACGATTTTTGCGGATGGGACTTGTTGTAGTACGGAGTCTGCAGTCATCTGGACGTGGTAGATCAGTCGATCTGTGTCAGCATTACCGCTATGGAATCTTAATGAAGCCGTAGACACGGGGATAATCGTCACTGTCTACGCGCACCCATAAGATAAACAGGTCCGTACCTTCAAGGCTGCCGAGGCGTCGAAAACGGATGTCCTCTCTGACATACACGCAAACTTGGGAGGACACCTCCGTCTCGGTTAGAAAGAATAAGGCTGACTTCGCCGTTTCCAGATGGTATTGGACGACGTTATGTCAAATAAAGTCCCCTAATGTTGCAGAAATTCACTGATAGCGTGGCAGAGGCATTATTAATTTATTATTAATGGTCCCTTCCCGCTAGGAAAAGGCTCAAAATATGTACATATATAAAAATAACGTAGTCTACAGCATAATAATGGCGAACCAGTAATAGAGGGCTTAGCCCCTTGGTAGTGCAAATACACAAACATCGAACAAAATCGCGCATGTCAGTGCGTGTAAACGCCATACAGAATACGATCAAATCTAGCCACAGTGAATGTATGTCACACGGTTTAGGCAAATAGGCACACTGACCATAAAAGGCCCTTCGTGAGCGCCCCCACCTGCCAGACCGCCGTTCCTGCAGGCGTGACGTAACTGTAACTCATCACCACCGGTTGTATGATGAGCCCGGATACCTGGCGCAGAGCGTGGCATAAGTCTACCGCTCACCTCAACGGAACGGAATCCCACGTTGTGTAGCTTTCGGACGCAGCCTTGATATTCTCCTAAGATCCTCCCTTCAGCTACAACCCGTACTAAGCCAATAGGTAGTAATAAGATAATAGTAATAAATTGCCATCGGATGGGCTTTGTGTCTTTTTGTCACTGACGTTGGGTATATACATTTTAGATCATGTTTGTCCTACGCACTAACAAGTTGCTTTCAATCATTCAAAAGTGGGTAAGTTACAGAGAGATATTATGATGTAGTTATATAAAACAATGATGTTTCCATGAGAAGGTCAGACAGTCTGCAACCCCGTAATGAAGGTACCCGACTTGGACAAAACTACTTAGGTGTGAGTCATATCAAGACGCAAAGAGCGTCATTGAGAAAAGCGACCCGGCAAACAACCATCGCAGAGACGCAATGCTGCAGAATGCAATATGCATCAATACGACCATCGTCGGGCTTGCACCATCCCAAGGTCCCCCATATAATCCCAGCAGACATCACCACCCACATACCTCCATCGACTAGACCCACACGATGCGTACGCGATATGCGATACATCACAAGGCACATTGCCGCAAGTAGCAGTAAGTATCAATAAATAAATAAATAATAAATATTTTGTTTATTCACTCCACTAATTTTACATCATTACTTACACTATTTAAATAAAAAGTTCCATTCATTACATTGAGAGGTTTACGTCAGCAGCCGTACTACTATAAACTGTGCCATGGCTGCCTGCGCCTTCCACTCTGGGTGTTCAAATATTATTACATAATAGGTAAGTTCTTATGCAAAATTATCTGCAGACAATATTTAAAATTATTACAAGCAAAAGTTAAAATTAAAACAGATACAAACCAAATAGAAATATATGCATGATTACACACACAAGGTGTGTTTGGATGGGTTTGTTTGGAAGGTATCTATGTTTAGACTTATTGAGCAATAATATTTTTTTGGGCAAAAGTTTTATGTTTTTAAGAATCTAGCGTGTTCTGCTAACGGAATATTAGGAGATAATTTTTAAAGCGATATAACGCTATTGTAAATTAATAACACAATCCGTTTGGGTCGATAAAAATAATAAACCAACCAAACTAAGTAGCATTTCAATAAAGATGAACAATATAACGAATAACAGTAAGGTAAGAAATATCATACTTAAAAGAAGGCTTGATAGGTTTGTTCCATTACAGAGTTAGAAACGTAAAGGGAAATCGAATAGAAATATGTTAGCACATCTTTGAAAAATTAGAAGGTATGTATTTAAGAGACATGAGTAATGGAATAAGGAACGTTCGAAAGCGTGATTATGTATTATTGACTTTCATCATTATTGGACTGATCACCCAAATATTTGATGACGCTTAAAGTCCGAGTATTGTTCTCAATGTGAGCAAGAATAATGGTAGTTAGTTTGAAAGTGGAGTATGATAGTATATAGCCCCTTGACTGTAAATGTTGACGACAGGTCCAATAAAGACAATAAAAGATGCAAGGAAATGAAGATAGAAATAAAATATATAAATAAAACGAAAATTGACCTTGTTAAATAAGTAACTGAGAGACACTGGAACATCTATCACTGGTAAAGCATATAGTCCTCAAGCAGGATATGTTTCCGTGATTGGATAACAAAATCGGGAGCTATGGGTACTAGGGAACAACGCCTTCAGTACAAATTATTTACAAGAGTTTACTCATTCTAGTACTGATAGGGACCGGAGAAGTCTTAAATTTGTTACCCTTAATAATGGACATTGAGGTTACATCCTTCTGTGGATCATGGTGCGAACATAGTTTTCCTCTGTGACAGTTGTTGGAGTACTTAGAAAGTGACTTAAAAAACATAGACTTCAAGGTTGTGCGCACAACACAAGGTACACTATTACCTTGATATAGTAAAATAAAAAATAATTTATGTACCAATAAAATAAAATGAATACAATACTCAAGTAAATAGGAGGCCCATAAGTATGTATAAAGTACCCACGTGATAAATATCACGAAATAAAATATGAATAAAGTGAATTAATACTCCAATTCCCAGCGTCTAATAAAGCTAGCTATACGTCAAAATATTAAGGTGAAAGAAATGAAAGTACGTACAAATATTATGGAAAAAAGGCCTAATAATCGACTAAAATGAGAAGGAAATCGACTAAAATAATAAAGCGATACCCAAACCTTCCTCGAAACATCCACAAACCATCCCAAAACATCTAACCCCCACCCAACCCAATCACCCCCAACCAAATCCAAAGTACGATAAATGTATAATAATCTCAAGGTAGGATAGGTAGTTATTTTGTATTTTTCTATATTAGGACTATTAATGCTATCCGAAATGGTACGAATAATCAACTTAATAAATATTGGGATCGGTTAACACAACCAAACGCAAACAAAAAATAATTATCAAATATTACAATTACATTTTCATGAAATGGGAATTTACAAGATTTTTTTTTATATTGTTTGCGCCCGATAGAAAACCGGCTTGAGAGCGGGAGCGAGGGGAGAGGGTCGTCCGCGCCGGCCTCGCTGCAAGCGAGGCTAGGTCAGTGCCTTTTGAGCGTCGCCCGGAGCGAAACGCCACCAAAGTCGTTAAGCGCTTAATGGCCGCTATTGTGTTAGCTAATTGTCGTTAATATACGTAACTACAAGGCCTTTGTGTGAGACTGAGTGATTAATTTAACTTCGCTTGTTATTAATTCGTGTCGACTAGTTGTTTATGCAGCATTTTGATATCGCACGGAATCAGTTAGATTATAGTCTAGAAGAATCGAGCGTGTAATTTGTAGGTCGCGAAAATATTATAATAATTACTTTGCATTACGACCGCCTTCTTACGTTATCGTGGTTGTTCTTATCGGTGATAACGAAACTTTCTTGCATTTGGAGTGATTAAAGGAACTTTTACGCTGTTATTGACATTGATGTGTAGCTTGCGTAGCATTTTGATATAGTACGAAGTGAATTTGCTTGGTCGATTGAACTCTAAACTTTGTGAATTGAAAGGAGGTTGCGTTACGCTTAGACTATAGTTTTGTGCTAAGTGACGTTAGACTGGAGTTCTGGGAACTAGGTAAGTTGATTTGCTTGATAGTCATATGTATAAGAATTCTCCATAAGCCATTGGGCTCTCTCATTGGTTGCCCATCGAACTGGTTTACTGTGGGTCCTAATTCAGTCGACCTTCGTCTGGGCAACTCACGAACGTAACAGTAGGATTAGGATAAATGAAATATGTACGTTGTTATCAAAATCAAGTAAGTTGTGATAAAAATTGATTCTAATAACAAAACTTTTACTTTTATTGAATAAGAATCGCCTTTTCATTATATCAGATTTTATATACTAACATTCCATGCAAAAAATACCTTTGACTCCTCGCATGGATGATTCGTGAAGCCTTTGAAAAACTTCACTATATTCTGCGTTAGACTAAATTTTAATAATTAATACCTTCATATTACCCTACTGACAATAAAATCAGGGCGTTGTGTGTCTCATAAACATGCTACTAAACAATGGGAACGCCAGTGATTAAATATAAAAATTTAACTTAATCATCATCTTCATTACTCTTCCTAAGACCACAGCTAATCATATGTGTCCACCACTGGGCACAGAAGTCCTCTCATATCTTAGTAAGATTAAGGACGAGAAAGTGACCACTGCGCTATTCATATGCATGTTGTTGGACTTCACGTATCTTTCCAATATGTTTTATTTTTATTTTTGAGACATGCGGGTTTCTTAACGATGTTTTCTTTCACCGGTGAGCACGTGGTAAATCAGCACTTAAAATTTTTACTAACATTTAATTGTTGCCGGCGGAGATTGGACCAGGGATGCTCGCGTACTTTAAAATAGCGAGCGTTTAGTCCTTAAACTACAACGGCAGGAGGCGCAGTGTTAAAAAAACCCGTTAGTTTACCTAATTAACAGAATAAATCTTGAGTAACTTATAACAATTATTTACGGAACGCTTCGCGCAAAAGCAACTTGCCCTTACCTGATTTTTTTTACGACTTTTGACTGCTCTACTAAATTGAAATAATTATCTTTACAAAGGGATCTTTTTATGATAATTCAAAATTGTTCTTCATGAGTTTTATCACAAGGAAAACATAAAGACATAGCTCATCAAACTTAAGTCGGTTAATAGAATAATAATAATAATTATCTTAGTCCTCACGGGTGATAATTTATGCCTAATAATAACAATAAAAAAATATACCTTCACAGGACAAGCCTAGTTTAGTGCAGGGTAAATACAAAATTGAAATAATAAAGCAATCCGTATGAATATTTTATGCTGCTGTTATTTCCCTAGGAATAAATGTCTGTAAAATTTTACTATGTACGTGTGTAAGCTTTAGTGAAATATTTTGTTTTATTTGTACAATAATTTGTTTGTATAATCCATATTCTAATAAATAGCGTGCTCTCCTTCTTTTTCACACATCCTCAAAAGTGAAATAATGGACTTGGGTCTCTTCCATAATATGATGTATGGATTCTCCATAATAATCATGCATGGCAGGCGAATTGTGATACAATGCTAGACGTCCGCGAGTGTCGTGGAAGTGTAAAAATATCCACTACCTCATATTGTCGTCTCTTGGGTGTTTTTAGGGGCGACAAAGGGAAAATAAGACAGGTGATGGACATCAGCGTCTTCGTAATAATAACCACAAAAAATCTGCTGCTAACTCGCCAGTATAGCGTGGCAACTATGACTAATATCTCCCCAATGTGGTAATCTATAGGAATACCTATGTTTAGCATTGAAATTTATTTAGATTGTAACGGTAATGATAACTAGTACATATAGCATTTTTAACGCAGTTACAATGTTTACGGTACGAGTATTACGTCAAACTTATATAAGAGTCTTATACAGCCAGATCTTCCTTAGATTTTCTAATGTTGCTATCTCTGTAACTACTCAGGGAATGAAACGGGATGTTAAATAGTGTCGTAAGAGATAACTATATCTAACTTATGGTCGCCTTGTGGTCGAAGTTCGACTATGTACAAACTATGTAAAAAATCCTTCTCCGTACAAACTTTTGCAATTTACTTGAAAAGGGGTACACAATTTTCTCTTCACGTACTAATATATAAACAACGTATTCATGACATTTAGCATCCCGAAAATGCGTTAAAAATGCGTCAACGTAGGTCTTAATCTCATTAAAGCATTCAGTTCATTGATTCGATCCCAGATAAACAGTGCTCAAAATTGAAAAGTGAACGCTAAGCGTATTTCAACCTTCACATTAATAAAACTTGTTCCGAGAATCGACAAGGATTTGAAGAAACGTTTAATAGAATTTTGCTCTTCTGTCTTTTATTTCAAGAGATAATAGTAAAATGTACTACAACTTTTAAATTACTCTATAGTTGTCGACAACTTTTCTTCTTTCATTCTAAGAGGTTTTTAAGGATGTGTTATAAAGAATGCGCTAAATGAAATATATTTGGAAAGAATTTCCAATTTTCTATATTCTGAACAGTCGAAGGTATACTCTGCTTGGATATATTCTAGATTTATTTGGATAAGAAATTTAATTGATTCTCCAGTCACTCACGTGCGTTCCGAGACAAAACTAGGTATTAACTACCTTCTCTATCTTAGAATGGAGCGATGCTCTAACGACTGAATGATAGAAAATTCCTAAGTGATTGTTAAGCAAAGTCTAATCCGTGAATTTTTTTAAAGACCTGTACGAGTGGATCAATGAAGACAGTGGATGGAGAAAGAACTTTAACAAATTTTAAATATTTGTGAATATTATCATTATTGTTCTCATTATTGTCAATTTTTTATTATTTAATTTATTTCTTTTGGTAATAAATGTATCATAAAATTGAGTAACGCAATTTTATGATACATTTATCTATTTATTTGTATGGATCACCAATATACAAATATTACATGTATGTATTACATGTACATATTACTTCTAACACATGCCTTACATCTATTAATTACTATGTACTACCAATTAAAGAAGAACACATCATTCTAAAACAATACCTGTGTTTATGGTTTGCGTATTTTAATGGTAGTTGGTACAAAAATAAGTTTAACGAACAAAAGATAGTTAATAGTTTTGTAAAATAAATAAAAGATAAGTTTAGGATAAAGTTAGTGAATAGTTAATTTTCTAAACAGTCGTTACATTTTTTCATAAAAAGTGTGAGCCCATCACAACCAATGTCCAGTGTTGCTATGTTTTTACACATATATTGTATACGCGTTATTGGAGAATTCTGTCCAAGTTTTGTTCGAGAGCTATCAGTCTTAAAGAAAGGACATAGGTTGCGAGGAGCGCTCAGAGGTACATTAATCTTAAATCTGCTCACCAGCTCACTATCATCAATTTTGCCGTTGAAAAGTTTATGAAGAAATTTCAAATTAAGAAGAGATCTACGAATATTCAACAACTCCAAAATTTGTGTAAAGATCTGTTTACACAGACCATTTGTTTTTTACTTTTATTAGTATTAACTTATTTTACGTATTATGTAGCACAAAGAACTTCTATGTGATGGCGGCGCAAGAGAACCCATTATCCTCATTTGGTTATGTGGGTATTGTAAGAGGCAACTATGGAATATTTTGTAAATATTTTTTTAAACAAGAAGATTATTAAAGAAGAAGAACTAGCGTTACGCTATTAATTTATTATTAACATTACTAATACTCCGCGCGCACCGTTAACTGCTCTAAATAACTTTAAAATGCTTGCGTTAGGAGTAATTCTCAATAGTAACCGAAAAGCGGATTCTAAACCACGATTCTCCGAGTCTACATCCACCATTAGGCGGCTTCCAATAGATGGCGGTAAAATAGTTTACGTCGAGCGTATTTTGTCCAGACCTGCGAAGGGATACAGCGTAAAACATGTGAAACATATGGTACTAATATAGTTATTACACCTTTTAAGCATGATTCTCTCTACAATAGGAGAGGCACATATCTAGATCTGGACATATTTGGGTTGATGCAGTGCGACAGTGCATTGAACTGGGATTATATGGAGGTTCGTATATTATCAGTTCGATAATAGCTCGACAAAAATTTGAAAAACCATATCAACAATTTTTTGATAAATCAGTAAAACAACATTCGTCCTACAGCTCCATCTAAACGGCACATAGTTTCGACTAAATAGTCGATCCGTGACTACTTAGTTATGTACTAGCACTGTTGAAACTACTTACCTTCTTTTCCTACTTTATAGCACAGCACAAGGGAGTACTTTTATATTTAAAATGAAAGTTGTAGTTATTAAGTAGGATTGAGTGCTGCAAAGATCATACGATCGATAAAGATTGCATCGAACCCCACCATCCATCGACCAAACAGCATAACCGTAATAAAATCGACACAATCCCAAAAGTCGACTAAATATTTTGATCGATTTAATAATTGCGTATTCATATTATATTATTTTATATGTATTTAAGTATTTAACAGCAATGCACAAGAGTACCTTTTTCTACTAAAAATATAATTTTATCATCACGTTAGGTATACGATAAAATAAATGGATGCTGTTGCGTGAACTACGTGAAATAGAAGTAATCTTGTTATAGCTAATCCTCGAGAGTTATCTAACCATGATTAATGCGGCATGAAGTTACGTTAGGGATTTTAGGATTCTCTGCATATAACGAACTCTTTCTAATTTACAATCCCTTTGTGTTAACTTTAAAATGGAAATTATTTTCTTATTTTTATTTTCGGGAGGAAAAGGTGCTATAAAATAACAAAAGAGCAAACAGTTCATCTAATGGTAAGTGGATGCTGTAGCCCATATACATTTACATCTACATCCTACATCCATTTACATTACAACTATTGTCACCCCTGTAGACTAAGATAAAATGACTCTTTTCCATTGAAAAGTCTCTCCCGTTCTCTACACTCACCATTCTTATGATGCAGAGCAGCATTCAGCTGTCATTTTATGCTGTTATTCTGTAAGAACTTGGTTCTTTTCTGGTCAAGCCGATCCGTTACGCTACACCCTTAACGTAGGTGCAGAGTAGCTCTACCATGTATACATCGTAGCTGCCTCGTTGGTCTAGTGGTTGTAGTAGTGCGACTGCTGATCATGAGGTCCTGGGTTCGAATCCCAGGTCTGGTCAAAAAATCAATTATTGACTTTTTATGTCAAGAAATTCTCATTAGCTACCCGGAGTCAGGAAGTCGGCGGTGTCTCACTCCCGCGCCTCGGAAAGCACGTAAAGCCGTTAGTCCTGCGCCTGATCTCTCTCCAATCGTGTCGGTTTACCGTCCCATGAGATTATGAGAGTGAGGGAATAGAGAGTGCACCTGTGCTTGCGCATACGTTCAGACACTATAATCCTGTCCTGCGCCGATGGCTAGCCTCAGTTGAAGCAGGCCGCCGTGGCTGAAATTCGGTCTGGAGGACATTATCATTATTATAGCATAAAACTTTACTGCTAAATAATTCAGCAACGATGCTACGTCTGCCTTGTCAAATTATTACCGATGTCGATATCACGACACCCCTTTACTATGGACATTTTTCATCGCGGCAAGCGACATAATTTTCTTTCATTATAACAATATAGACTTCAAGGGAAGAAAAAGATTATTATATCCTTTATCGCCCAGGTTGCACTGTCTTAGAACACTGCTTGAAGTTACGGCCCAGAGTTGCCCAGACGAAGGTCGACTAGGTTAGGGCCCATGAATAACCAGCTCGACAAGCAACAAAGGGACGAGCCCAATGGCTTACGGAAATTGATTATATACGGGATACCAGACCGTACAAAACTTACATAGTTCAGGAGTATGGTAGACCTCCAGGAGTCGTCAGCGTGGTGTGAAGGTAGTGTGGGTGTGTATATGAAAGAAGG